>OX596203.1:759965-1025096 GCA_951394215.1 Glyphodes perspectalis | reverse complement strand
CAACAAAAAATTTGTTGCACTACATATTATTTTTAAATAACTAAATGTCACCAAATTAAAAGTTGCTAATATATTATTTGTTTCATTTCATTCCATCAGTCAAAGCAAAAGTCATGTCTTTTTGTCTTATAGGTATAAAAAATAAACTACTTCTGATTTCATCAATGCCATAAATAATTAATCAAAAGTATAAAAAAGTGTTTTAAATACCTATACTATTAGCCGTCTTTGTGTATCTTGTACATCCTAAATCTATGACGGAGACAATTTATTGTACATTGCTTGGACCCATAGATTTAGGATGTACAAGATACACAAAGACGGCTCGGAGACATGACCAAAATAAATTTAAGCATGTGTTGGTTGACGTCTATGTGTGAGTTAAAAATAGTGTTGTCAAAGACGCACTTTCACATTATCGACTGATTCAGTTGTATACTAATAATATAGGTATTTAAAACGCTTTTTTATACTTTTTCTTTTGATTAATTATTTATGGCATTGACTGAAATCAGTAGTTGAATATATTAGGTAAATTGGAATTAGTCGGTAAGAAATCTCATTCTAAGCAGTTCTATAAACAATGAGATGGTAAAATTCTTCGTATAGTCAGCGTGTAAAAAATAAAAAAAATTGAAATATGTTTTATAATTTATACTAAGATATGACTTTGGCTTTGACTGATGGAATGAAATGAAACAAATAATATATTAGCAACTTTTAATTTGGTGACATTTAGTTATTTAAAAATAATATGTAGTGCAACAAATTTTTTGCTTCCGTCATTTGCCGTCAAAATGATTGCTGCAGATAGTGGAGTTCTTACTGGGAGTCCAATCTGGTCTGTCTATAGTCCGCATCCACTTTTTACACAATGGTAAACCTAAAAAAATTATCAGTTACTTAACTAACAAATTTACGAAGATAATGAGTTCCCAATGTGAATATAATTATATTTCAACATAACTTGGCTAAATAACTTTGTATTCATGTCATGATGTCGCTAAAAGACGATTAAGTTTTTATCGATACTCGTGACGTCACCGCTTTGTCAAGCACTAGCGTAACCAAACTATTTACTATTTTACACAATATTTTCTCCAATTCTGATTATAATCACGATGTATACTTAGAAAGATAAATAATAATCAATATACTATTGTAAACATATTTTTCTAAACCGATTACTAGCAACAATTTGACAAAATATGGTTTGAAAAAATCTAATGATAAAATCGTATTTACCTGTGAAAAGTATATTTATTCGTATTATTCCGTCGTGTAACCTCACAATCACGTACAGAACAAGTCACCTCAATTGCACATTTAATATTCTCGATTATAATCTAAGGTTTAATACATAAATGCACAAATTTCACTGCGACGTCGAATAGACCGGGACGCTATGGCCTCTTACTCGCAAAAACATTGACATATAGGCACTTCATTCGCTGTCTCTTTTTCTCTCGGGCGGTTTGTATTTCAGCAGGATTTCTCGCTCCCACGCTTTATGTATCTTTTGCGTAGTCAAAAAATTCTATATCTATGCTTGGACCTATATAAGTGCCGCGAAAAACGAAACAATACCGCAAGCTATAGTACAGGCACCGCCATCTATTGGTAACAATATAAAACTAAATTCTAGCATACTACTAAACTGAACAATTACTATGGTTACCGGTATCTTGTGGCGGTAAGTTTCTTGCGGCACCTCTTCTTAGCAGGCCACTCACGTCGAGGTGCTGGTAGGGTAAAAATATCTGACGTGCAAAAGAATTTGATATGAATCCATTTGCAGAAATATATCATTTCATTTTATTTAATCATAGTAGCAAGAAATTGAGCAACTTTCAATCTAACTACAATCTAAAGAATTTAATAGAATTTCTTCTTATTCAACAGGCCCGAGTGGTCAGAGACCCTGGCCACGAAACCAAGGATCGCAGGTTCGAATCCCGCTAGGTGCAAATGGTTCGTGTGATGAACATGGACATTTGTACTAGAGTCATGGATTATAGACATATTTATGTATGCCTATCCATTTACCTGGTATCCATAGCACAAGCTTTATAAGCTTAGTTTGGAACTAGGGTTTTTTTTTATAATAAATAATAAATATCCGACAACATCACATACATTGATCTGACTCCGAAGTAAGTAGCTTAAGCACTTGTGTAACAGATATCAGAATCAACAGTAGTATTACAAATATATACTTAAATATTGGATATTAACACCCAGACACAGAAAAAACACAAGTATTAATCATACGAATATTGTCCTGGGTGGGGATCGAACCCACAACTCTTGGCGCATGGGGCAGGATCACTACCGAAAGCGCCTTCGAGCCGGTCGAGTTCGAGAATTGGTATAGTTGATACCTTTTTAATCAATGGGCAGGTCTTGCAAGTCTTTACCTGCACAACATTTACGACGTCTCAACAACGAAATCATGTTTAATGGAACTCAGCTTACAAGAAAATAAATATTTCTCCTATAAAAATTACATTCCCGGATATAGGTAGAATGACCCTCGAAATGTTGACATAACAATACGCCCACCATCCCTGCAAGGGAAGGCGGAGTCCAACTCCCTTAAAATTTAAATTGCCAAAAGTATAATTGAGATAGCTAAATTATAAATAGTAATGGAATGTATTCCTTTTGTGTGCGGAATAAGCAGATTATTAATCATACCTTTGACTAATTCCCAAATATATTTCTCATTATTTAACGAAATTATCTTCGAATTTGCTAATTTTACAAACAAAAGAATTTACATAATCGGCCGACATAAAAATGCCTAAATAATTAAACAATAGAGTCCGCCCTCATCTTCTATACAAAAGATAATTTGAAATTCGATATTCTTACGGCTATCTTTTGTTTTATATCGAGTATTCAAGACTTGCTCGTGATAATTGAGAAAAAATGCTAAGTAATCTCTTTACAAAGCGGGCAAAGATACGTCTATAAAGTGTTCTTGATATAAAAAGCTTAATAAGTGTCAATTTAAATGTTTAGTTTACAGGAAAAACAAACCTATTAGGGTTATTTTGGAACGAGATTATATATTTAGCGAGTTTGATTATTACATTGAAGTGACTGCCATTTGATCTTCGTAGCCCTTAAATATCAGAACCAGTTACTTATTAGATTCTGCGGAGTTTCTTTACTATGTTTTTTCTTAAGTATAAATGCATAGGTACTTATTTAATTTAATTTACTTGAAGGTACGTATTGCAGTCTAAATTCAAACCTTCACATTTGAACCAACGCCTTGTATTGGCGTATGCTACTAATCAACCTACCATTATCAACATCTCTTAACAGAAAATGAGATTACTATAGTCCGATGTTGGTCTAGAACTTAAAAAGTGTGCCAACTGTTTTTCTTGCCTAGCGTGTCGTAAAAGGCGACTAATGATATATGAGGTTGTGGGTATGTGACTGTGTAAGCGACGAGCTAGCCACTTGTCACTACTTTTTCACAATTTTCCATCTAACCCAGCCCAGTTTTTGGCTAATTGTGGTCAAAGGGGCCTACTGTTCCTTTGACCCTGCCTACTCCTTTGGGGATTACGGGCGTGATGTTATGTTGAGATTACTATAGTAAACCCTATTTCCCAAAAACTCAAACAGATTCGAATCGACTACAGTATTCTCCAAACCGCTGAATCCAGTTAACTCCATTCAAAAGAACAACGTCGACACAATAGACTGAACCTGCGTCGCTCAAAACTTTTTAATATCCAAACAGAACCCTAGACCTGACGGGAACAAAGCGACGTGCCAACAAGGACCTGTCCCTACCTCGGGACGGGACAGGTACGACCGCCATTGTCTCGTAATGAATGGCGCAGAGTTTTATCTTAGCCGCCGGTTTATTTAAAAAGGCTAGATATTGGGGACGATAACAATTGTTACTTTAAATTCGTCGCGAGTTTTGTTCTTGAGATTGGGCGAGCTGGGGAATGGAAGGAAGATGGAAAGAAGTGGATAGTGAGTTCTCGATTGCGCTCTGTAAGGTTTTTATTGCGCAGTACGTTGGTATTAGGGAGGATTTTCATTTATGTTTTTTCGATCTTCTTCAACAAATTATGAAATGTTGACATCTGTTTCGCAATTCACTATCATAATGACTGGCCCGTTGGTCGAATGGTCGGAGACCCTGGCCACGAAACCAAGGGTCGCGAGTTCGAATCCCGCTAGGGACAAATGTTTCGTGTGATGAACGTTGATATTTGTACTCGAGTCATGGATGTTTATAAACGTATTTAAGTATGTCTATCCGTTCACCTAGTATCCATAGCACAAGCTAACTTAGTTTGGGACTAGGGAATTGGTGTGTCAGTCTGGAAAATTGAGAAATTTATAATATTCTTTATATAGCATACACACACCTTTAATTTAGAGCTAAAGAATCGGAGTATACCTAAGTACGTAAAAAATTTTTGAAATAAAATATCGAGTAACATGTATTCTTAAATGTGGTCTTGTTCACTTAGCTACATTCTATTTATTTTTATCATCGGGATCTAATGTTGGTCGTATTTTCTTATTGCATTTCCTAAAATGATGTATAGGAATCTTTTCTTATATATAAATTACAGTAGTTTAACAAAATTCACACAAACTTTCTTGTTTTTACATTCAAGGAAAGCCTCAACATTCGATTTACTACAAACCTGTAGTAGTTGGGTAAAAAAAATTAAAAAGGCCACCATTACATCACTAATGTACATAACAAAAATGTACATAACATTAAGCACACTTCCCAAGATTCGGCAAAAAAAAATGTTATCCCGCATTTCGGCCACTTTAACGGGTGTCAGACACGCACTCTAACCGCTTAAATTCGATTAGGCCGAAGCCGAAAGGTCCGTCGAATAAAGGAGGCCAGACGATAAGAGGCCCATCAATTTTCGTAGACAAAAGTCCGAACGTCCGTAATGTCTTTCGCATCACTAATTTATATTCGGTTAGCGAAAGTTTTGAAAGTCGATAGAGTAATTTTGGCATGGTAAAAATTCGTCATCGTAATTTCTGAACAGTAAATTTTAAAATTGGAAAATGTGGTAAACAAATTTTTAGTATTCATCAGCATCGGGCTTTTTTTTCATTGTTTTGTAGACTTAAAGTTCTGAAAGTCTGTAGATTTTCATATTATATTTCATTAGCAGCATCTATAATAGGGATGCGGTGTGTGTTAAAATGTTAAGCCTTTCTTTTTAAGTTTTCAGACACAATTTAACAGAAACAAGTAAAGCTAGTCTAGCCTAGCCTTTTTTTAATAACGATCTAAAAAATATTGCGTCCAGTTTATATTCATCATAAACTATCATAAGCTAAGTGAGGTGTGTAAAGATGTGCCATATGGCGTTCGGTTCTCTCTGCCTACCCCGCTAGGGAGTAGTGTGAAGTTTAGTTAGTGAGTTAGCTATATTTTGTTTGACTTTAGGGATTGGTGATTGATTTTTAATAGCATGGGAAATATCATGGGAGCCAATAACATCCAGAGCTCAAAGACCATTGATCTCCACACGCCGCGAATGTTCCATGCGCGAGTCCTAAACGAACTACCGTATAAGTACACAAGTTGGCAAATTCTGTTCTTCGATCTCGCGCGGGATACGTGCGTGAACTTACATAATTATCCCCGGGAAAGTCGTCCGGGGCAAAAAGGACAAATACCCAGGATTATTAGCGAAGTTTCGCCTTTTGTTACGCGGTAATGGTAGACATTTACCCGCTTTTTGCTGGAAATCGGCGAATCTGTACTTATGTGCGTGCTCAGCCTGGAGGGCATAACTCGTTTTTACGATTAAAATAAATTTGAACGTGATAAAAAGTGCTGCAGTAAAATAATTCACGTCGTAGTACAAGTTTAAACCTTTTCATCGTTACGTAAGATTTATTTTGCGTTGAGCACTTTCGGCACTCGAATTTGTGTAAATTCGCGATCTATTTACGACAATGTGGATAAATTTATGAGGTTTAAAAAGAACGAGGGAGACTGATTTCATTGCGATAACGAGAATGATGGCAGCTGGGTAGAAAAGCACCATGTTTCACATGGCTAGATTTTTTTTTAAAGTCTGCGGGCCATCTGACACAAATAGATGTCAAATCTTTAGCTGAGGACTCTTTGAAACCACTTACTTAGTAATTAATGAACCATGTAGGTAACTTTATTCAAAGTCGAACCAGAAGTGGCATTCATATCTGTCTTCTTCACACTTTCAGAAGCAACCATTTTAAAATATACATGTAGCAATCTCCATGTTTGGATTTACTGCTGATATTATTTGGAATCCTGAGTTCCGGCAACGGTACGGTATTATAAAAGAAAGAAAGAAATAAACATTTATTAAATACATTTATTACATATAGAAAGAAGAGTGAATGCAGGGAATAGGGTGAATGGAGCGTTAGGAAAACTTTTAGGCAGCAAAATCTTAAGCCAGAAGGCCCAGCTCGCCATACACAATGCGGTGCTGATTCCTACGCTAACATATGGAAGCGAGAGTTGGGTATGGCAGAAAGAGCATGAAAGTAGAATAAACGCGGTCGAGATGCGTGCGCTGCGGAAAATCTGCGGTGTATCGCTCACAGACTGCGTTCGGAATGATGATGTAAGAAAGAGAGTTGGTCTGAAGGACAGCGTCGGAGTCAAGGTAAGAAGAGGCATGCTCCGGTGGTTCGGACATGTGGATAGAATGGATGACGAAAGATTGACTAAACAGATATACAATGCGAATGTGGAAGGATGTAGGAGCCGCGGAAGGCCCAGGCTCACCTACCACGACCAGATTGGTCGTGTATTAAAAGAAGGTGATGTTAGGAGTCATAAAAATCGTAGAGCTTGTATGAAAAGGATTATGAATGTTGAAGAGGCGAGTGAGGTGTGTAAGGATCGTGCCATATGGCGTTCGGTTCTCTCTGCCTATCCCGCTAGGGAAGTGGCGTGAAGTTTAGTTAGTTAGTATTTATTACATTTGGACATCACAACACAACCAGGATAGTACATCAATTCAAATACATACAACAAAAGAAAAAGGAGTAACAAAACTTATTACGACAGGTTAGACAGAGATAGAAGAGAAACAATAAAAAATAATTTTCGATAACCAGACACGGGTTTGCGATGTCCAAAGGAAAAGGGCCTCACTCAGCATTTAATCCATGACCTGCATGGCAAGCCATGACGCTGGTTTTTAGTGCGCCCTTACGGGTGATGCCTATATTAAGCTTAGGTAATGCAATCCAGCGTTATTTTCCAGCACATAAAACTGGATCCAGCAGAAATTGTACTAGACCCAGCTGGATTGCTTGATTCAGCATTCCAATCTCTAATAAGGATTGAAATCTGTTTTCCGATACGTAATGGAAACTGTACTCACTCGCTGACACCTTGCTCGAAAAAGTCGAAATTACCCTCACTTCGATTATTTTATCCTCAAGAATAAGATGTTAGCGACTACATCCGTTTCCTCGTCGCGCCACCCTGGCTACTCCACAAATAACACCAAATAGTTGTACATCCGGTTCCCTTATTAATAAAATAAATAGGCAGTAACTATTTCCGTTTCCTCGTCACTTTAATTAATTAAAATCTAGCTAAATATATTTAATTAAATAATTAATGTTAGTTTAAAATATTGAGTTTATATTTTGAGTTATTTAAAACAGTGCAGATGTATTTTATTTCTTATTGTTTAATTATTACGAATAAACAGCCGCTTAGTTTCCGGTGCAATTGTTAAGATAGGTGGGGGTATTTGTCAGAGTGCTATATAACGGCTTGTAACGTTGATTCTGGATTCTTGTATTCTGTGTTGTATTGGATAAGGAGTCACTCCGCTGAAATATAAGTGTAAAAGAGACTACAGTGTGTCGTTATTTCGCC
This sequence comes from Glyphodes perspectalis, assembly GCA_951394215.1. NCBI lineage: Eukaryota > Metazoa > Arthropoda > Insecta > Lepidoptera > Crambidae > Glyphodes > Glyphodes perspectalis. The sequence continues at coordinate 1,017,187 of OX596203.1, read as the reverse complement.
AACCTGACCCACGTATAACAAAGATTTCGTTTTTGTCTACTAACTGAATTCTAAGTCGTTAACTAACAAATATTATGTGCATAAATAACTTTAAACCGTCCTTTTCGATGCTTGTTTTGCATGTTCATATGTAAACCAGTGTTTCACAATGTAAGTGAATACGTTGTATTCTGTTTTGAGATATAAATGTCTTAAACCGTGTCTAGTGGTATTGAAGCAGCACAGCTAAAATTGTGCTGGGCCTACGCACAGCTAAAACTTATTGTGGATCCAGTATTACGATCCGTAATTAAGTTGAACATAACATAACATCACGCCCGTAATCCCCGAAGGGGTAGGCAAAGTCAAAGGGGCAGCAGTCCCCTTTAACGACATTCAGCCAAAAAAAAAACTAGTGACAAGTGGCTAGCTTGTCGCCTACACAATCACATACCCAAAACCCATATACCATTAGTCGCCTTTTACGACATGCTAAGCAAGAAACACAGTTGGAACATTCTTATATATTCCCAGTCCAACACGGGAATATTAAGTTAAAGATATCAAAAATTATGGCTATCAGGTCACCACAATCCCGTTAGTTTCCAAAATTAATTATAAACAGCTACCCATTGATATATCCCATTTTAGACAAGCCGCATGCCTGTGACGGACTGCTAATGGTGTAATTAGAAGCACTCATAAACAGCGGGACACAAAGCCGACGCAGACCGCCGCCATTAGCGGATTGAATGAGGCCTCTTTGTCACTCACTCACTCGTTCACTCATTCACTGCATAAATCAGATCACGTATTGTGTTACGAGTATGTATATGTTAGTGGGCACTAGCCTCTAAATTATATGGAGGCAGCAAGAGCTTTTAACCAATGGAAAGGTCATGCGATTGATTTGAGAACAATTTCGACCAATAACGTTGTGATCGGTCCGCTGCATATCCAATCAAACCTAGACTAATCAACATCTTGTTATAAACCCGGCATATCTTATAATATAACCTATTAATGCTGTATCTAAGAGTTATCCATTCATATGCAATTATATACCTACTAGCTTTTGCAGCATTTATAGAAGTATATATGGAATTTGGTCTGTTACAGATACTCCATTGTATAATCCATAGTGTCATCTTAACTTATGCGTTTAAACATCACAGACAGGGCCACTTTCTCACTTACAGTATCAATAAGAAAGAACAAAACGTGAAATCACACTTCTTCCGCCCCAAGTGAGCCCAATCAGTAGCTTAATTAGACAAAAAGAAACAAAGATAGAATAAACAACAAAACATATTTATAATCAGATCCGAACTCCAAGCGGGGTGTTTCTTTGACAGGCAACTTTCTGGGGCGTCAGTAATCCAGGCTGCTTGAAATTTGCGTAATTGAATGTAAAAGTTCGGGCTGACGTACGACACCTACAGAGTGCTGCCAAGTTTTGAGTGGGGCGCGGTTTACAGGGGGCGACTGTCGCCTTATCATTTGAGACCAGCAGGCACGACCCGCGGCTCTGCATGTGAAGAATTTTGTCTTTGAAAACCTCTATCTGAAATCATCAAACTACCAGATAAACGAGTCCTGGAGTGGAGACCGCGCCACGGAAAACGTAGTATAGGACGCCCCTCAGGCCAGGTAGAGTGACGATTTGCGCAAACGGCTGGCAGGAGCTGGATGAGAGTAGCCGAAAATCTATCAGTGGCGAACATTTGGAGAGGCCTATGTCCAGCAGTGGACTGCAACAGGCTAATGATGACCAAATGAATTGAAGAGTTCCTTGTTATGGATCTTAAGGTCCAAACTTTTATGTCGTCACATAATTAATTAAAGAGTTTATAAGTATTTTAGAGTTCCTTTTAACTTTTATTATATTCATCTCAATTTCTCCACAATTGTTCAAGGTTAGACAAAAAATGTTACAAACATGCAATATTTATAATTGTTTGTAACTAAAAGTACAAGCATCTGTGAATGACAAGCTCGATGGCGCATTCGATGACGTGAGTTGTGGGTTCGATCCCCACCCAGGACAAACATTCGTGTGATGAATACTTGTGTTTGTTCTCTGTTTGGGTGTTAATATCCAATATTTAAGCATATATTTGTAATACCCCTGTTGTTTTTGATATCCGCAATACAAGTGCTTAAGCTACTTACTTTGGAGTCAGATCAATGTTTGTGATGTCGTCGGATATTTATTTATAAAAAAAAAGTCATTAAGGATTGGGAAATGAACCCGTGACATTAAATCTGAGAAGAAATGTGCTTTGTAACATTTCTATCACCTATTACCAGTTCTGTAGAATTCACCGTCGTCCCGTGTGAACCCTCCCTCTCCTCTCCCGTGTATATGACAAACGAGATTCCATCAAAAACAAGCAAATTTAATTGGACTGTAATGAAGTGGATTTTTGCTCGATAAATTTGAACCTTGACTCATGAAAAAGATGGAAATGGGAATTAAATTTGTCTTATCGTTGACGGTTCATGTTCAGAGTGTGAAGTAATTATGACTGACATATTCTTGCGATCGTAGCTCGTATATTCTATGAAAAAAAAAACAGTTCTATAAGATGATTCTCATAGAACTCAAAGAATGTGAGAATTTTTTTGAAAAAACGTAATGTAATTCCTTGAGCCGATTTTCTATATACATAATTATGTATTTAAATATTATAAATCAAGACGGTACTATTCAAGAATTCAGACGTCTCCATTCCAAAAAATGGTCGAACTATGACATGTTGAAATTATAATACTACTGTCTGCTCGTCTGCCCGCAATAACATAAAAAAAAAATGGGCTGTCATTCAAGAAAGATGATATGAGTGAAATGGGAGTGGATAGCTTGATGACGGCTGACCGGGACGTATGGCAGGAGAAGACATGCTGCGCCGAACCCAAATGAACTGGGAGAAGGGCTAGAGGATGATGATGATTATGATGGGCTATCATTCAAACCCAGCTTTTTACAGTTTATATTTATATTTATTTTGTTCTGACGATTTATAAGTGCTTTTTGTAAACCTATATAAATAAAGATCATTTCATTTCATTTCATTACATTAATTTCATACCAACTGATGTCAAAACTGCACGAAAATAATGATTAAGTATTTGTCTCACCTAAAATGACTCAATTGTTACTCAATCTTATTAAAAACCGCCTCAGATCACCCAATACCTCTTTTCACCACTGCCAAACGAAACGAAACGCCCAAAAAATAACAAACAATAACAAAAAGCAACAAATCATGACCTTCCCAAGTTAAGACAAATGCCCCGAAACGATTGTTTAAACGGCTTATTTAGATAAAGAATTAGACCGCGAGGATGGAAGCTTAAGTTAAGTATTATTTCTCAGGTCATTACCCCCAGACGTGAAGTTAAGCATTTTGCTTATTATTCTACTAAATTACTGGAGATTCTCAAATTACATTAGACTTTATAGAGCTTAAGAGGTTTCGCGACCTTGAATACGAAACCGAGTTTGGGTTGGACGTTTTTGTCTAGACAAGAAAAAAGGAGGCTATTCTTAATGTTTGAGTTATTTTTGTTCCAAGTTATATTTAAGATAAAGGTTAGGTGACTAAGGTCTTGGATTAACTTTAGTTTAAATACGGTTTCATTTGAAAGCTGCACATCAAACATAGCCCTGATTATCCGAGAATTTGAGTGGCACCACTGATAGAAAAACATAGTAAATCATTGGTCTTGATATGCGTGTTTATATTAGATCTGATTTCAAAATTAATAGCTCAAGTGTTTTTGTTGTGGATACTAGAACAACGATGGTTTCTAATTTCATACCATATTTAATAAAACGTGTAATCAAATCAATATATCCACTTAATAGCAACGCGCTTCTAATATCCAAAATATCTCAAGAATAGCGGGGAATTCCTTCAAAGATAGAATTAGACAGTGAATATCGCCAAACCCATGTGAAACTACTTCCACGCACTTCCAACTCCCATCATCCACCATTCGATACGAAATCACTATACGTGTTATATAACATATCTCCCTCCTCCCGTGGGAGTAGACATCTCATCTTTCTATTAGCACTACTGCCACCTTTCGCTTCTTCGACACCTTGTTTGCATCCTACATTTAAACAAACACTCCCAGTCTGCGGTGCTCCGGTTCCTGCATCCTTGGCGCCCTGCATCATCTAATTACTCTCGCGCCCGTAAATTATACTGTAGCCACGGTTAATAACAAAACTGCACTCTAATTAAGTACGTAGCGCCCGAATTTCCTGCTCCCGTTTTCGGAAGATGCACCCGGCAGATTAACTATGTTGATAAGGAATGTAGTGCAATAGAAGAGATAAATATGTGTAGCGATGCGAAACCAATTTTTCCAGTCAGCAGGTCAGTTCGAAGCTTGTTTTGTTTAACAAGGCATTGAGTCTCGCCAGTTAAATCACAAGGCACTTTGCACTATGAACTCGAATCATGGAGTTTCTAAAGGCATTTAGGTACAACTATTCGATAACTTGTATCATTATACTTTGCACAAGTATACTTTAGTTTGTAGCTAGAAAAAGTGTGTTTAAGTCTGAAGAAATTATTTGTTTTACTACCTTTTCCTCGTGGCCAACTGGACTTCCAAACAATAACTGTGGCTTCGTACATTCCTTAAAATCTACAATTATTTCCGCGATAACAAATACCTTCATTTTTACGGTTCAAACTTAGTCATATCAAATGGGGTATTTTACTCAAAAAGTCCGTAAATTAGATTATCAAAAAATATTGAATACGTATTTTTTGCTTTATCTAATACTCAAAAAATTACACAGATACAGCGCTTCAAAGATCTGAAATGGAGCGCTTTACGTCACTTGGACAGTACATTTTTATACACCTAGTGACGTCACGGGGTACTTTAACGCGCTGTATCTTCAAATTTTTAGTTAGCTAAACATAATAAAAAATACGTAGGCAATATTTTTTTGTAATCTCGATAATGTACTATAAAATATTTTTTTTGGCAAAGTAGTATAGGCTTGAAAACGAATCGGCCAGTTACTTTCGCATTTATAACACTAAAGTCTATACTTTTGTATAGCATCGCTTGCACACTGCACCATCCCGCGCGGACAGAGTGCGAAACGAAATTGATGTGAGGCTCCAGTATCTCGTCACTCAGCGCTTCCTCGCTTTATTTAAATGCAGGCGAGCAGGATACCTCTCACGATGCATTTGAGCGTATATTACAATTTACCAGTTGCATTTCTGCTTTGAACCTGCCGAAGCGAATGATAAGTTGGGGCGGGGCTATAAGGTATTCCATTCGGAGTGTTCAGTTTAATTATGTGAGTAATAGTACGGTGCGATGCAGAAACACGTTTTAGAATTAGGATTTGTGTCAAGTATCAGTTTGAGTCTCAAAACTTGTCAAATCAAAGTATTAGTTTGTTTGTAATTGCAAAACTTGAAAAGTAAATCGGTTGGCTTGATAATTACGACGGTATTGTTTCGGGGGAGACAATTTCTATAATACTGAAGGAGGCAAAAAGCCCTTGCCCTGCTAAATAATGAGAAGTCGCCGTAGCTTAAAGACATTTGCAAAAATATCGTAAATGTGTTGCCGTTCTTGGTGATGATAATAATAATAAATAAATAAATTCTCCAGACTCACACACCATTCACTAGTCCCAAACTAAGCTTGTGCTTATGCTATGGATACTAGGTGAACGGATAGACATACTTAAATACGTTTATAAACATCCATGACTCGAGCACAAATATCCATATTCATCACACGAAATTTTTGTCCCTAGCGAGATTCGAACCCACGACCCTTTATTTCGTGGCCAGGGTCTCTGACCACTCGACCAACGGGCCAGTCGATCTTTACCATCACCAATCAGCAAAGGTTTATAATTTTTACATAGAGTCATCGTCTTGGTTGTTGATTTTTATAGTCGGCGAAAAAGATCTATTTTGAGAACAGAATAATCTTATACATACTAACTAACTAACTAAACTTCACGCCACTCTCCTAGCGGGGTAGGCAGAGAGAACCGAACTATTTTGATTGCAATCCAAAACACTCGCCTTCAACTTTAAAAATTTTGCCATCCAAGAATATTAACGCAAATCTCTTACTTTTTACCATTATTTCCATTACTTAGTCGCTAGTACGACTGCATAAGTTCCAGACAACTAAAAAGTAAGTTCTCATAATAAACTTTGACTAATTCATGACTATTCCCTTTTAAAGAGGAACTTTTTACATTTGCATGTTAAAGTAAGATCGTTGTTTATTTGTACAGGCAACTTTCCATCTCCTCAGAGAAACAGGCTTTTAACTAATTACGGTGGGTACCTAATGGAAATTATCGTTCCATAATTTTACTAAATGACAAGGTGACTAAAAAATTCTGTTTAATCCGTCAATTAGATTATATAAAAAAATATTGGACACGTATTTTTTATTTATTTGTCAAAAAAACATTAACGAAGATACAATGCATTCAAGTTGCGCGTGACATCACAATTTCGTACAATTTTTACTAAATAGTGACGTCGCAAACCCCAACACCAGCACTTTGATGCTCTTTATCTTTGTGATTTTTTGTTAATTTGATAAAGCGAAAAATGTGTGTCTAGTATTCTTGTATATTCTAACTGACGGACTAAATAAATATAAGTTTTTTATTGCAATCATCCCTATTAAAGAATTATTAAATTGGCGGATTCATTTTTAATAACCCTCTTGGGAAAAGATACCTATCCTTTAAATTTTGTTTTAAAATTTTACTTAAAGATTTTCTATAAAATTGTCAAAGAAATGTTATATAAATAAATAATAAATAATTATCAGACTACATTACATACATTGATCTGACTCCGAAGTAAGTAGCTTAAGCACAAATATATACTTAAATATTGGATATTACCACCCAGACACAGAACAAACACAAGTAATAATCACACGAATGATTGTTCTGGGTGAGAATCGAACCACGAATGTTATAGCATATAGCCTTCCTCGATAAATGGGCTATCTAACACAGAAATAATTTTTCAAATCGGATCAGTAGTTTCTGAGATTAGCGCGGTCAAGCAAATAACCAAACTCTTCAACTTTATACAGGGTAATTTGTAAAACAACAACAAACTCGCAGTAAAATTGACGAAAAAAAAGGGGTTTCCATACTAAATGACCTAACAGCTGATGTAGTTTGTGTGGAAATTAGATTTTTTTTGTCCATTTAAGAAAAATCGCAGAACAAATGTTTTTATTTGTAATGTCAGTAATCTACTCCTGCGAGGTTGTTGATGTTTTACAAATAAACCTGTAAATTTATTTATTCGGTTTACCAACGTTTATGTAATCATACTTCCTTACATATCAAGTATAGGAGTGTAGAATATTGTCCCCCAACTTTGTCTACCGTATTTTGTATGATAGTGAAGAAACAAATCTCTTGTCACTCATAACTCCTGTTTAGTTCTTCTCGGACTCTTGGAAGGAGTCCAGCGCGACCCGTTTTAATTTTTGGCTCCGTACAAAAGTTTCCACTGCAAATTATAGTTCTCGTAGTTGTCAACTGCAATTTGGGAGTTTCTGAGAGTTGTATCTGGAGAATATTTTAATGAATTTAATAGAAATTTTAATGAAATTTGGATGAGGATTTCTGTATCATGCGGATTGGTACAATCGTTAAAGGATTTTGTTCAGACAATCGTGTTTATTTTTAACTAATTTCGGATCGTATCTTCGCCATCGTCTATCTAAAAATTATAAAAAAAAATCCCAAAGATTATTCCATAGGAAATAACTCGGTATTAAAACTTCTATGTATCCAGTGATAATTTTCAATGACCGACATCGGTTTACCCAAACTATGTAAGCAATACACAAATCCCACATATTTTACTGCTTTTCCCATAGTGGTGTACACCCGTGCGCTTATTCATGAGCACAGGCACCTGAGCTGAGCGAGCTAAGCGAGCGAGCGCAACTCTAATTAATGCTCCGCGAGACGTTTATTGATAGCGGACAGGGCAAATGCACTTGCGCGTCCGATGCAGTTTACGCTCACACCAGCTGCTGCTTTGCGGAATTGTGAAAGAGTATTTCAGTACATATAGCTACTTAAGTTAGTCATACATACATACATGACGTCACGCCTTTTTCTCATGGGGGTAGCCAGAGGTCACATCCTTCCAAATGCTACGATACTGACACACACCTTTCGCTTCTTCTACATTCTAGTAGTTTATTTTAAATTGGTCATATTTACCATAATTTTTAACGTGGTCGAGCCACGCTGAAACTATATTAGTTTTGATATTAGATAGAGACCTGGCCACGAAACGGAATGTCGCGGGTTCGGATTCCGCTAGGGATAAAGGTTTCGTGTGATGAACATAGACATTTGTACTCGAGTCATAGATGTTTATAAACATATTTAAGTTTGTCTATCCGTTCACCTAGTATCCTAGCACAAGCATAAGCTTAGTTTGGGACTAGGGAATTGGTGTGTTAGTCTGAAGAATTTATAAAATTGATTTATAATGTATATGACTGGACTGGTCCGACCGAGGTGGAACCTCCCCTTTCAAAAAAACAATGTAAAGTAGCGACTCACAAGCTGCCGTATTTCGTTTGGTCCTTCTTCGCTTCTAATCATATATCTCAGCCAAGACAGACAGCTAAACGCTAGGAAGATGACGACATTTTAAAGTATAGTTTACTAGCAATGTTTAAGAGGCGAGTGAGGTGTGTAAGGATCGTGCTATATGGCGTTTGGTTCTCTCTGCCCACCCCGCTATGGAAGTGGCGTGAAGTTTAGTTAGTTAGGCTACTAGCAGCCCCCACGGTTTCACCCACGTAATTCCCGTTCCCGTGGGAATGTAATTTAAATATAGCCTATATTACTCGCTAATACAGTAACTTTTCATTCGTGAAAGAATTTTTCAAATCGGTCCAGTAGTTTCCGAGCCTACTTAATACAAACAACTGACTGACTGAATGGCTCGATGGCGCATTCGGTAGTGACCCTGCCCCATGCGCCAAGAGTTGTAGGTTCGATTCCCACCCAGGACAAACATTCGTATGATGAATACTTGTGTTTGTTCTGTGTCTGGGTGTTAATATCCAATATTTAAGTATAATTTGTAATACCACTGTTGATTCTGATATCCGTAACACAAGTGCTTAAGCTACTTACCTCGGAGTCAGATCAATGTATGTGATGTAGTCGGATATATATTTAAAAAAAATACAAACAAATGAACAATCAAACCTTTCCTCTTTATAATATTACTATTAGTATAGATGTTCGGCATCACTACCGCTGTATCACATTTCGGTTACGTCAAACTTTAGCCGTGCCATATGAATCCCAAACAACACAGCGCTGGACCTGAATCAAATCTAAAACATGGATATCGCCGCATTCAAATCACATCGGAACGTAAATCTTGGTTCATTTTGACGGGCAGAAAGCGGACGCTTCCCAGGGCAAATTTCGGAATTCCTTACGTGAGTAAAAATAAAGCTGTTACAACTAGACAATACATGTTTGACACACGTATCCTATATTAGGAGGATACTATATATATAATCTATACTTATAATAAATCTGTAGAGAGGTCAATTCTGTACATGAAATATATTTTCAAAATAACTATCAGGGGGTGATTAGTGATCGATACTGATGCCAAAATAGCAATCAGTAAAATTTTTGTCTGTCTGTCTGTATGTTCCTTATAGAAACAAAAACTACTCGACGGATTTTAACGAAACTTGGTACAATTATTCTCCATACTCCTAGGCAGGTTATAGTATACTTTTCATCACGCTACAATCAATAGAAGTAGAGTATTGAAGGGAAATGTTGGGAAAACGGGAGAAGTTTCTCAATTTTTTAAGCTTCCGTCGCGTGTGCAGCCTTAATGGTTAACGTTACATAAAAATCATGTATGACGGAAATAGTCTTTATAATATTAACCATAAACGCGGGTGACACCGCTGGCACAGCTAGTAAGAAATAAGACTACATCACGGCCCCTTTGACTCTGCCTACCCCTTCTAGGATTATGGGCGTGATGTTATGTATGTATTGTATGTATGTACTACATCACATACATTGTACAATCTGATTTCGAGGTACGTAGCTTAAGCACTTGTGTTACTGATATCAGAATCAACAGTGGTATTACAAATATATACTTAAAAATTCAATATTAACACCCAGACACAGAACAAACACAAGTATTCATCAAAATAATGTTTGTCCTGGGTGGGGATCGAACCCACAACTCTTGGCGCATGGGGCAGGGTCACTACCGAATGATCCATCAAGCCAGTTAAAAAATAATACAGTTTAAATTACTCGCTTATAAAGCTTTCCATTGGTGAAATATTTTTTCATATCGATACATGATAAACAATCAAACAATCATATATTTCCTTTTTATTATATTGTAGATAAGACAAGCTAAGCTAGCGCGAAGTGGTAGCCACTTGCCACAAATTTCAAAAATTTACTGTGAACTCTATTTAATTTTTAACTAAATATGGTTTAAAAAAGGAAGTAGTTAGTATTTAGTTCACGATACACCTTTTTCAAGAGGAAAGGTGACAACATTTCAAACTCCACTCTATCACCTAGTTCTGGCAATAACGGAGCTGTCCCCCCTTTCCCCCCTGTTTAATTAGAGAGAAACTTGTCATTGAGCGAGCGAGCGATATAGCTTCATGCGCTAATGCCGCGCTTTGATGTGATCAGATAGTGTTGGGGCAAGGAGGAAACGAGCAACATTTGTTGAATAGCTGTGATTTGACCCCATCACTTATCTCGGGATGAGGAAATTCAAGGAAGGGGCCGAGGAACATTTTTTGACAGAGAGATTATGTTACAGTGGACGAATGAGGCTGATAATTATGGCCTCATTACATGTGCTCTCTTGTGATTTTTAAATAGTAAGATAAAGGTCTCATTTATTTACTGTAAACCCTGAAGACTAATATTATAAAACTAAAAGACACAGGAGTGTCTTATTGTTTAAGACCATTGTTTCCAAGCAATCAATAAAGATGAGATAGTTTCACAATTTAAACTATATGAAAAGGGATTGAACATTTTAAGGTCGATATCACAATAGGTAATTAAAAAAATATATTTGCATTTTACTTCTCCTCCATTTAAATGCAAATTAAACAAATTTTACATCAAATCCCGAACACTAGTTGCTTAACGAGTATTCCTTCCATCAATCTCCACAAACTCGCACACATAATATTAATTACTACACCTACAACATTGGCAAGACGATACCCGCATTACCCGCATGCAAAATCGCAGACTTCCCAATTTCCCGGCCAACTTCAGCACATCACTACAAGTATTCCCCATCGCGTCGCGAGGATAATGAACCTTTAGCAAAATGAACAACACATGCAGGCGCGGGAGGAATTTCCCCGCGTACCCGCATGCCCGCATGCCTGCATGCCCGCATCGGCACAATAAGGAATCCGCACTTTGACTCTTCAATTATGTCGTAACTTAAGGTGGTAGTTTTGCTGTAATGAAGCGAAAGCAATATGAACTGTTTCGCAGCATTCCAATATTGAAAATTATATAGAGGGAGCTACTAGCGGTTTACATTAATTATAATTGCAGTGTGTACGTTTAATTTATAGTAAGGGTTATTTCCAAAGTATTTGAACGAAGCCTGGTTCAGTTAATATTTTAGATTTGGTAGTTTATAGGAATCATCTTTATTTATGTTTTAGGATTACTTTAATACTTTTATTCACCCATCCATGAATCAAGTACAAATGTCAATGTTTATCACACTAGCTGGAATTTAAATTCACGACACACTTTGGCATCATAGCCAAAGTTTTTGACCACGTGACCAACATGTGCCTGTCAAATAAATTATTAAACCCCCGCAAACAAAATGTAAGCAGAATCACGTCATATATTTTATAACCTAATAAAACTAAAAAAAAATACATATTCACAATAGAAATTAAAAACCAAAAAATACAGCGAGAAACAAAATACAAACTGAGCCAAAAACTATTACAATGACACGAAAAAAATCCATTAAACAACCCAACTCTCTGAGCTCGAATAAAAATTACTGGCAATTTTTTTCACCACATCCATGTTAAAAAAAAAAAACAAAACAGGCCACGAAATATTTAGCGGACAATTTTTCATCTAGCACCCGTCCGAAAAATAAAAAAATCCTTCAAATCGCGTGACGGTGAACATACAGGATACCGCAGAATCCCGCTAAGCCGCGTTTTTCACACGCAAATTTTTCACCGGCCCGGCTCTTTGACCGGCGCGATCCCGGGTCAAATTCCCCGGATTTATCCGCCGGATTAAACCCTGGAACCAACTATTTGTAGTAAACAAAGCTGCTGATCGGATGCCTACTGAATATTTTACCTGGGGTCAGGGTTGGCGACGTGCGAACTAAATAAGTACGAACAATGGCCAGGTTTAAACGTAACATTTTCGTCACAACAGGTTTAAATTTTCTATTTGATCAAACAAAAAATATATTTATGAAGGTTACAAGTTATAAATTTTACTAGCATAACTTTTATATAAGTTCGAATTGTGCATTAATGCGCTTTTAATGAGTAAGGGATACTAAAAGATTGAAGACTGTTTTAATGACAAGCTAATGAAGTGTTCACCTGCAGTGTTTTTACCTAGTAAATGTAGATTATTAATTACAAAATTGTAAATTTTGGCATTTAAAAAAGTAATTATCGAGTGTCTTGCCGGTTTCTTCTACCTTCCGATATGGTTGCTTTATTAGTTTTAATAGATTGAGTTCGTATATTTTTGTTAGTCTCAAATTAACTATTAAAAATAAACTTCAATTTAATTTGACCTTTTTAGTGATAACTTAAAAAAAACACCGGACTCCGTTTAATTTCAAAAAACATTCGAAAAAATTTTGCTACTGTACTTAATAAAACATCGATCTGTAACCTTCCCTTACATTAAATCAGACATAATTATTTATATATTCTCATATCAAAAGACAAGCGTTTGATTAATCAAAAGCTATAGATAATTACGTAATTCAGCTGTCATTTGTGTCGGAGGCAACCCTGCACACAACCGGGGCGACCTGTAGTTTCCCCCGACTTGCCTCTGTACAAATATTGGGGTTGAATTAATCAGCCCTTTTGTTATCTGTAATGTGCCCTGATAATACTGTAATACGCGGTTGGGATAACAAACTTAATGAGTTACTTCAAACTGAACATCATTATACCTACTCGGTAAATTATTTAGATAAATCTATCTTATCTTACACTAGCTGTGCTCGCGGTTTCACCTGTTTATGGTTTATTATTATATAGCCTTCCTCGATAAGTTGGTTATCTAACACTGTAATAATTTTTCAAATCAGACTAGTAATTCCTGAGATGAGTACTGCTCTGCTCCTATTGATTGTAGCGTGATGAAAAGTATACTATAACCTGCCCAGGAGTATGAAGAATAATTGTACCAAGTTTCGTTAAAATCCGTCGAGTAGTTTTTGTTTCTATAAGGAACATACAGACAGACAAACAGACAAAAATTTTACTGATTGCATTTTTGGCATCAGTATCGATCACTAATCACCCCCTGATAGTTATTTTGAAAATATATTTCATGTACAGAATTGACCTCTCTACAGATTTATTATGAGTATAGATAGATACGTTTCTGATGTACTTATAATAAAACCAGGTGTCTATAAAAACAAGGGACTGTTCAAGTATTACGTAACGCAATTTTTGAAGATTTCTGACGTGATGATGTATATGAAACTACTATTACTATTTCGCTTTAATATATAAGTCATCATCATCCTAGCGTTATGTCCATGCTTAGACGGGGTCCGCTTAGACCATGATCCAGGATTTAGCGAGTCTGGTAATTACATTGAAGCGACTGCCGATCAGACATTCGTAACCCTAAGGTAGGGGAACCAGACAATTTTTGGATCATGGTTACTAATGCAAAGTAGTTTGAATTTGCAGGTTTAATCACGATGTTTTCCCTCACCGTCGAGCTAGTGGTATAAATACGTACATAGATATAAAAAATCTAGAGGTACGTGCTCGGGTTTGAACCCGCACTACTCGGTTAAGTGGCGCGTGTCCTTACCATTGAGCTACCACCGCTCAGGTATTGTTAGTAACTGTTATATTATAATTTTATATACCTACCCAAAAGTCCACTACAAATAATGACCAGTATAACTCGTACACCCCTTTTTTACTAACTTTAAGCAATATTAATATTCCTTCCGGCAAGAGCCCCTTTGACAGACACACATAACGCTCATACCTCTGCTAAGAGGCAATAAAATACTTTTACATAATAAATACGGCAGAATATACATACAGGCTGTCCCATTTTAATGTTACGTGAAATTAAAAATATATTTAAATTAAAACTCCCCTTATCTAATTTCAATATATTCATTTGATATATTTAATCTGGAGACCCAAATACAAAAACAGTATTATTAAGCACGTTGTATATAATAGAAACAGTATAGATAAATAAAAAATTCTAGACATCAAGTTTCAAATGTTCAAGCATGAGATATGGGTTATATAAGAATTTTAGCAATTATGTCTAGATTAATCATAAATGAGATTGTAAATTAAAATTATTTATGATATAATATAATACTAATATACATATATTCGAATTCTTACTACATAATATAGATAGTATGTCATTAATAACATTAAAATTTTAAAATGGTTACCTATAAAATCGCTAGTTTTACATTTTAAACAATACTCCATGAGCAAAATACTAGTTTGAGAAACAACACCTAAACTATACTTCTATACTACAACCGCATCTGTAATACATCTTATCTCCATCCACCTGTCATTTCAATGAGACAACCTGTATATAAATTATATATGTATACTGTAAATATACAGTCCTCGGGGAGGACTTCATCCCAGCCTTCGGCCGAGGACCCTCGTCACGGAGGGTTAAGGTCAGGTAAGGGGATTGGTCAAGCGTGAGCGGGACCCAGTGCCGCTGATCCGTGGCAAATTAAAAAATTGATGGGCCAAATGAGTCGGACGCAAAGGGTAGGTTTTGCCCCCACTTTTCCCTGGGCATCAACCCTTTTTTGTTGGGATCGTTCGAGCGTTATTTAAAAAATTGTGACCTTTCGCCTTTAGTTAGGATATCAATGTGTACGAGCAAGAGCGGTTGAAATAAAAAAAGGTATGAGAGTTATATCTTATATAATATTAGGCTCAAATTGAGATTTCAAAATAATAATTACAGTATATAAGCAACTAAATGTTGTGTATCTACATTTTTTAAATTTTATTATAAGACCCATACAAAACATCACGCCAATAATCCCCGAAGGGGTAGCAGAGTCCAAGAGGCAGAAAACCCCTTTAACCCCGTTCGGCCAAAAAAAACTGGGCTGGGTTAGATGGAAAAGTGTGAAAAAGTAGTGACAAGTAAGTAGCTCGTCGCCTACACAATCATATACCCAAATCTTTTACGACGCGCTAGGCAAGAAACACAGTTGGCATATTATTTTAAGTCCCAGATCAACATGAGACAAATTACACACATCTCAATCTCTCTCTCATCTCCTCAAAAAATGTCTGGGGTCTATTTGTACTGGCTTATGGCATGGCCTGTCTGTACACCTTTTCCTCCCAAACAACACAAAAATTCAGCTTGATTTTAAATACATAGCTAGTTTATATAACGGATAATGACATATCTATAAAAAAATAAAAAATTTGCAGCACATCTTTTTACCAGCCAACCTTGACTTGAGTTCCCGAATATCGCTGTCTATAAATTAACTCGCAACGTGTCGGCTCGCCAACTTTATCTACCACCCACAGACTGACGGGCTCCCCCCCGCTAAAGGCTATTGATTTAATTGTCGACATTCTTGATTGATTATTATCGTAATTGAATTCTTCTGTCGCCAGCGTGTTTATGTACCGAATCGATTAATCATGGTTACGAAGCCTATTTACTGAATTTAAACGAGTTTTTTTCAAGATGAAGTTTGGGGATGTTGGGAATTGGGTCACTTTTTGTTTGGCCCGCTGTGTCCTGTCATCCTGTCGTAGGTAATTGTTATGGGACTTTCAATACTGCCAATCAACTGTTATGTTTAAACACGATCCATCGAAATACGACTTGTTAACGTCTTTTGGTACAATTGTAGTAAGTAATTTCTAATTAAGAACATCTATATCTGCCATGTGCAAATATATCAAGCAGGATTATTATACATATGTATAAATATTAATTAATATATAAGTCTTAGTAACTTAGTTTTAATCTTGATACTAACAGAAAAACACGCTATAGTATTTTTACGATTTTTTAAGTATTATGAGATTAACTTAGACATTGCACAATATATTTAATAATAATAATAAATAAATTAATAATAAATTCTTCAGACTGACACACCAATTCCCTAGTCCCAAACTAAGCTTATAAGCTTGTGCTATGGATACTAGGTGAACGGATAGACATACTTAAATACGTTTATAAACATCCATGACACGAGTACAAATATCCATGTTCATCACACGAAATATTTGTCCCTAGCGGGATTCGAACCCGCGACCCTTGGTTTCGTGGCTAGGGTCTCTGACCACTCGACCAACGGGTCAGTCAAAATCAATTCAATTAATTAAATTTAAAAAATCCATGCTTAATGAATAGCTACTGAAGACTCTTTTTCTCTCTTTTAACATTTTTTTTTATTTGATCATATGTTACGCACCTTCAATACCAAGATTCCATGAAGTTAACAAAGTAATAACTTAAAATAAACGAAGTCGTGAATAGCTTTATTTTCTACTTCGCATGAAACATCCTTTTTTTTAAGAATAGTACTCTCTCTCTCTCTCTTTTTTTTGTACATTTTGTTTCAGATCTAACATGTGTCACGCATCTTAAGTACCAGGATTCCATAAAGTTACCAGAGCAATTGTTTAAGCAAACGAATTTGCAACAGCTTTATTAGTGCACAAGCACTTTCCTCCTTCAAAAATTCCATTTTCAAACGGCGAAACAAGAGACAAGCGTATTTCGCCGCGGCATGGCCAGTCACGTCCCGTTTCGGGCGTCATCCACAGGATTAGGGCGCGGACGGCCCTTATTGTGAATTCGCCGTTGTTCGCCCGGGCGAGCTACTTGCCGGTAATGAAGGCTAATCTGAGCTAGGAAAGGTTGCTGAGCAATTTTTTTCGTTTTCATGACACAGATGTGTAATTGTGTAGACGAAGAGCTAGATACTTGTCACTTCTTTTTCACAATTTTCCATCTGGCCCAGGCTAGTTTTGTATTTACCTGAATGAGGTTAAAAGAAGTAGTAGCTACTTTTTTTCTCTGCCAACAACTTCAAGGTTTGCGGGCGTGATTTTATGTAGATAATCTTCATGTTCACACACATGTTCATGGCACACTGTATCGCTCTTATGTAATCATCTTACAAGTGTCGCGCTCCGTACTTAATGATTGTCCGTTGAAACTATGGTCGTTAATTTAGCAAGCCTGCGTATTACATTGGAGCGACATTCTATTTGACTTATGCAGTCCTTAGTAGATATGGGAACAAAATTTGATCATAATTACACATCCATAGTTATATGAAAGTGCAGGTTTTGTCAGAATGTTTTCACCACTGAGCTCCTCGCTAAGCATGTCGCAAAAGGATTAATGGTGTATTGAATGTCTTGTTTATGATTTTATAGACGAGCTAGCCACTTCATGCACACCTTTTCACCATTTTCCATCAAAAAGTCTATTCTTTTTTTTGGCTCAATTTGGTGAAGGGACCTTATTGCTCCTTGGCATCTAAGCACTCCTTCGGGAATTTTGGGACTCATACGATTTCGGGACTTAGGCGTGATGATGTGTATCTAAGATTTTTTTTACATAATATTTTGGTGTCTCGTTGACTCTGCCTACCCCTTTGGGGATTATGGGCGTATATATTTATACGTCTATTCCCAGTTGCCCCGCAGGGATTGCCACCGGAGGCAAATATATATTTTGTAAGCATGACTAATAAATATTCATGTTATATGACGTCATAAAGAGCCCATTGTGTGCATATACAACCAATATATCATAACGGAAAGTGTCCAGCGGTGCGAGCAATCCAGACGCCACGTGACCCGACATAATCACGAGCCTGTCTTGAGTACGCGCCGACCGCTACTTGGGAGCGGCGCGAGTCATAAGCGCCAGCGGGTATAACTATAGTTTGCACGTAAGTTCTTGTCACATTCTGAGGTGATTCTTTGGCCTTTGTAGCATCAGAATTGAAAGAACGAAGGCTAAATTAACATACATACATAACATCACGCCCATAATCCCCGAAGGGGTAGGCGGAGTCAAAGAGGCAGCTGGCCCCTTTTACCACATTCAGCCAAAAATAAAACTGGGCTGGCTTAGATAGATGGTTACTTATGTAACCTTAAGTATTTATTTATTTATTGACAACATCCTTACAACTATCATTACAGGATAAATAATTCAATAGCGCGATCCCATCAAAAAGATTATAAAAAAAATCGGAATTTATTATGGAAAAAAATTAATTTATATAAAAAAAAATCAATATAAAAGCAACCAATTTTACAAAATCCTTAAAATAAAATCAGCCATACTTAAAATATATCTGTATAGTGGGAACTAGCAAATATTCCAATGCCTCTATTTATTCTCGCCGACAATAAGCCAACACAACGGTTGAAAATATGCAATGTTGACGTAAGCTATGCTTCATTATTCACCTCTACTTGTATTTTCCTTGACGTTCCCTTTACAAGGGCCCACCTGTCAACCCCAATAGCGCTGTGGCGATATTCACCCATTATTTTTGGATTTGCGATAATTGCGTTACCCTCGTGACCCGACATAATCACAAGGCATGTCTTGAGGGCGTAGCCACTGTGTTGTGGTGTAAGTAATAAGCGGTAGCGGACGATTATAATAATAACGTCCTTCTTATCAATATCAGTCACGGTAGCCAATCTCAACGAGCAGTAGCCAACTGCGCAGGAGATATTATAGTGCACAAGTGTCTGCGCAAACACAGGTGCACTCTCTGTTCCTTCACTCTCATAGTCCGGTGAGATGACGAGACCGGAGAGAGGTCAGGCGCAGGACCAACGGCTTAACCAGCTACACATTTTTGGCCCGACTCGGGATTTGAACCCGGGACCTCTTAATCCTGCGGCGCATGCTAACTCTGGACCAACAAACCAAACGAACGACCAACTATATATAGTCTCTAACAGAAAAGTGCAATAGATATTAAATTAAATTTTAAAGGAGCAATGCTATAAATACAATTGATATCAACTACAACCTTCACCCGATCTTACCCAACTCAATTCTAATTGTGGCTAAAAGCGTTTAAAGGAGCTGATTCTACCTACCTACTCCATTGGGGATTTCGGGCGTTATAATATGTATGTTATGATATGTTAAATCGTGTAAGTCTGCTGAAATACATCGAGATAGACAATATATTTTTGATCGGAACAACATCTACTATTATAAATGGATTTTCGTGAAACTAACATAAATATCGATAGCTAAGTAACTAAAACTTCACGGCACTAGCAGGTGAGCCTGGGCCTTCCGCGGCTCCTACATCCTTCCACTTTCGCATTGTATATCTGTTTAGTCAATCTTTCGTCATCCATTCTTTCCACATGTCGGAACACCGGAGCATGCCTCTTCTTACCTTGACATATATATCAAAAACAGTCATACCTAGGTATTACAGTACACATACTGTGCACTATGAATCTTGTGATATTTATTCCACTTGGATAAAAGTACAATTGTTGATTAATATTAAAATTAATATCACTTATATCCTCAACCTTGCACCACACACCCGCCGCGAGCGTCAGGCCCAGTCATCTCAATCGGTGTTCGTGGACGCCCCCCACCCCCGACGATTCACTCAGTAATCACTACTCGCTCTTGAGAACAGTTCTGGATTATCTATAATTCCAGATTTGAGTGGTTCGCCCAGATTCAGGCCGATCGATCGCTCGCAAATACGCAGAGTTAAAACACATTTGCGATTGCCCCGATAGTTGTTGACAACTTAACTATATACTTTAGAATGTAATAGAATGTACGATATGATTATAATAATAGTATTTCTATAAACGGTATATGTTTTATGAACAAAAAATATTAGTAATTTGAGCGACAAAATTCCGAACCATGTCGATTTGTCCCATGTTGGTCTGGGACTTGGCCCATGTTGATCTGGGACAAAAAAAAAGAATGTGCCAACTGTGGTTCTTGCCTAGCATGTCGTAAAAGGCGACTAACGGTTTACGGGCTTTTGGGTATGTGTCTAAGTAGGCGACGAGCTAGCCACTTGTCACTCCTTTTTCACAGCTTTCCATCCAACCCAGCCCACTGTCCCATGTTGGTCTGGGACTTAAAAAGAATGTGCCAACTGTGGTTCTTGCCTAGCATGTCGTAAAAGGCGACTAAAGGTATATCGGGTTTTGGGTGTGTAATTGTGTAGGCGACAGGTTAGCCGCTTGTCACTGCTTTTTCACAATTTTCCATCTAACCCAGCCTGGCACTATTTTTGGCTGAATGTGGTTGAAGGGGCTTGCTGCCCCTTTGACTCTGCCTACCCCTTCGGGGATTATGGGCGTGATATTATGTATGTATGTATGTAAAATTCCGAACCCTAGAACTTGTCCAATTCAAGGAGTTAGAGAACACTTAGAGTGTTAATCTTAACAACTGTTCTCAACTTTTTAAATATTTTGGATCTTTTCAGCAGCATCTATCTGTCTGTACGATCTAACTTCTAATTATAATTAATGTGTGATTTTTTTTTATAATATCTTACTCAAATATTAAATAAATATCCGACGACATCACATACCTTGATCTGACTCTGAGATAAGTAGCTTAAACATTGGTATGAAAATATATACTAAAATATTGGATACTAACACCCAGACACAGAATAAACACAAGTATTCATCACACGAATGTTTGTCCTGGGGATCAAACCCACAACTCTTCGAGCATGGAGCAGGATCACTACCGAATGCGCCATCGAGCCAGTCAAAAATTATTAAACTAACTAAACAGTCCAAATCGCCATACACCAAACTAAAACGCCCCGATTCGAAAGTCACAACTGTACCCATCAAACTTCACTTTTATCCCTGCAAAATTAAAACCGATTTAAGCCCACGCCAAACTGGTAGCCATTTCAAAAAGTATAAGCCACCTCGGCCAACTACCGGCGAACTATCCGACAACTTTGGGCCACGTCCGATACTTGGCAACAAATCCTCAATGCCCATTTAGGTCACTAAATCACAGTTATTATTCACTGATCGCCCTAAATAATCAAAGGAGGCGATGGGGAGGAACAAGTGCTGTGAGGTGTCGATAAAGTTCGAATATCGATTGTAAGTGCGCGACAGGCTTGACTTAGAGACTTTGAACTTTTATGTAACATCACCCTGAAGATGATCTTAATAATACTTTTAAATACATGCATATTAATACCAATACATTCTATTCATATGGGTAAAATCGTCCTATCAGATTTTATTACTTAAAATCCAAAATCAGAACGATCCTGCAATGTTTATACTTATTGAAATCATTGTGAATTCGATATATTAATTGATGGATTAATCCATACTAATATACTTTACACTAATAATATAAATCTGAACAGTCTGTTCGCTTGAACGCGCTAATCTCAGAAATTACTGGTCCGATTTAAAAAAATATTTCAGTGTTAGATAGCCCATTTATCGAGAAAGGCTATAGGCTATATAACATTAACCATAACGTGAGTGAAACCGCGGGCACAGCTAGTAAGTAATAACGAATATTTCAATGCATTCTGACGAGATTCATGAAGATATAGCTAGTGTAATATATTAGGCTACATTTAAAATTAACCAATAAATAAATAAATAATAAAAATAAATTCTTAAGACTGACACACCAATTCCCCATTCCCAAACAAAGCTTAGAACGGATAGACATACTTAAATACGTTTATAAATATCCATGACTCGAGTACAAATGTCCATGTTCATCACAAGAAACATTTGCCCCTAGCGGGATTCAAATCCGCGACCCTTGATTTCGTGGCTAGGGTCTTTAACCACTCGACCAATACAGCTAAGTAACTCTTTTATTTAATTCTGCTCTACTAGATGAACTTCTAAATAGCAGTCAGTTAGCTATCACTTACATACAAGCTAGTGAACACAAATAATCGACACTGGACACCCCTAAACGCCACCGGCTGCAAAACAAAGGGGATGATTAATCGGATCGTAATCAAGCCCGTGTTTGTTTCTACCCCGGTGACGATTGCTCGGGGCACCTCCGACAGAAGACATTCCGCGATCCGGGGAGATTTGCCTCGGCTATTTTTAACGCGATACCTGTTTAGCTATTTCGGTCTAATGATGTGTACACAGCTTTACGCGACAGTGGACACTTATTTTTCTAACATTTCTGTACCGTACTCCTTATTTTTTGTAGCTACTTAAGTGAGAATGTAAAGATCTTTGTTATTATTGCACAGAAAAGCTGCTTAACTTAATACGTCGAAAATTGGGACAATCTATACTTATAATCAATCTGTAGAGAGGTCAATTCTGTACATGAAATATATTTTCAAAATAACTATCAGGGGGTGATTAGTGATCGATACTGATGCCAAAAATGCAATCAGTAAAATTTTTGTCTGTCTGTCTGTCTGTCTGTATGTTCCTTATAGAAACAAAAACTACTCGACGGATTTTAACGAAACTTGGTACAATTATTCTTCGTACTCCTGGGCAGGTTATAGTATACTTTTCATCACACTACAATCAATAGGAGCAGAGTAGTGAAGGGAAATGTTGGGAAAACGGGAGAAGTTACTCCATTTTTTAAGCTTCCGTCGCGTGTGCAGCCTTAATGGTTAAAGTTACATAGAAATCATGTATGACGGATATAGTCTTTATAATATTAACCATAAACGCGGGTGACACCGCTGGCACAGCTAGTTATAAATATTGATTTAATTTGACATACCAACCCCGTTTTATCCTTAGGACAATTCGGAAAAAATTTGGAGTCACAGGAAAATTTACACGCAAAACCTAGTACTTAATAATCCAAACAAATTAAGGTCTTCTTTTATCCAAGCTAGTTAATCACTTCACGTTTCCAGGCCCGGATTTAGTATAGGGACTTTTTGGACCCAGGGCCCAGTGGATAAAAAGGCCCTCGGTGAATGAGGAATACTAGTAGTGCCTAAAAAACACATTAATAAATAATAATAAATAAATTCTCCAGACTGACACACTGATTCCCTAGTTCCAAACTAAGCTTATGTTTGTACTGTGGATACTAGGCGAACGGATAAACATACTTGAATACGTTTACAAACATCCATGTCTCGAATAAAAATGTCCATGTTCATCACACAAAACATTTGCCCCTTGCGGGATTCTACCCCGCGACCCTTGGTTTCGCAGCCAGGGTCTCTGACTACTCGACCGTTGCCAGTCATCACATCACATTGAGCCACCAACATTTGAGATCCACCGCTGAGCGTTTCTGTCTACTCCTTAAACAACTTAACAAGAGGCGATGAAGGTGTTTAATAAAAAGTAAAAAAGATTAAAAACAACATCAATGCATTACACTAACTAACTAACTAACTAACTAAACTTCACGCCACTTCCCTAGCGGGGAAGGCAGAGAGAACCGAACGCCATAAGGCACGATCCTTACACACCTCACTCGCCTCTTCAACATTCATAATCCTTTTTATACAAGCTCTACGGTTTTTATGACTCCTAACATCACCTTCTGTTAGTACACGACCAATCTGGTCGTGGTAGGTGAGCCTGGGCCTTTCGCGGCTCCTACATCCTTCCACTTTTGCATTGTATATCTGTTTAGTCAATCTTCCGTCATCCATTCTTTTACATTACACTAGTACCATATTAACGTTTTAACAAAAGTCAGCTTCACATCAACGGGGAGTAAAGTGCCATTTTCACTGGAAAACATTGACAGCGCTGAACACTGAACGCTGAATTAATCAGCCAGCGGGGGCTGAACGGATGCCCGCAACGCTCCCGTGCCATGTCCTTCTTAAAATTCTACTACAAACGCAATCAACTGTCGACCCTCTGGGGTTACAGTGCTGGACATAAGCGAAAGCGTTTAAAAATTAAATATATTTGCTCATTAGTATTTATAAAAAGGCGACTAATGATCGGGTATCGGGTTTTGGGTGTGTGATTGTGTAGGCGACAAGGTT
Organism: Glyphodes perspectalis; assembly: GCA_951394215.1. Lineage (NCBI taxonomy): Eukaryota > Metazoa > Arthropoda > Insecta > Lepidoptera > Crambidae > Glyphodes > Glyphodes perspectalis. The sequence continues at coordinate 992,822 of OX596203.1, read as the reverse complement.
AGCCGCTTGTCACTGCTTTTTCACTATTTTCCATCTAACCCAGCCCGGTTTTATTTTTGGTTGAATGTGGTTGAAGGGGCATGCTGCCCCTTTGACTCTGCCTACCCCTTCGTGGATTATGGGCGTGATGTTTTGTATGTATGCATTAATATATATAAGAAAGATATTATTGTATTAAGCCAGATATACTATGTTACCAGATGCACTTTTGTATTCTCATGGGACATGTGAATCGGTCTAATAGTCTCTAGTTATAAAATTACTTTTTTCAACTAGAACTAAAGGTATATATCGTATAATGAACATGGTTATATGTACTCATTTCATAGATGCTTGAACTTATTAAACGTTAACTGGAATCCATAAGCTATATTTAAACTCTTCGGTTTTCTCTGCCTACTCCGCTAGGGAAGTGGCGTGAAGTTTAGTTAGTTAGTTTAGAATTGCTAGGCCACGCCGTTGGAAAAGTACTTTCACTTTTAATACGAATGTGTGTATTCGTATGACAATATGACAGCAATACATATATATCATGACGCCCATAATCCCCGAAGGAGTAGGGAGAGTCAAAGGGGCAGCAGGCCCCTTTAACCACATTCAGCCAAAAATAAAACTGGGCTGGGTTAGATGGAAAATTGTGAAAAAGTAGTGACAAGTGCCTAGCTCATCGCCTAAACAATCTCATACCCAAAACCCGATATACCATTAATCGCCTTTTACTACATGCTAGGCAAGAACCACAGTTAGCACATTATTTTTAAGTCCCAGATCAACATGGGACAAAGACAGCAATAATTAACCCAAAATACCTACAGTCCTGTTTCAGTTATTCATCGCACTCGCAACTCGCTTTCTCTTGCAACTCAGACCACATTCAGGCTTGATTGCGTCTGTCCTGCCCATCAGATGCAGTCGGTAATGTAAACAAGTTTTTCCCTATTGTATCAAAGAGGCCCTCTTTGTCCAACGAATAATATAGTTTGTGTATCGTTGATATACAGTTTGCTCTATTCAGTATAGAAGGCTTCCGCGATATTATGGCTGGGCGTTTTTGTGAACTGTTATAATAAAATTTCTTATAATACTGTCGTATTGTGAGCGGTGTGTTAATCTTCTTTACAGTTTTAAATTGTTCCGGCTTTGTGTGACACTCTTTGTGATCCACTTGGTGTTTTATTGTTGCAGCGAACTTTGCGATGTGTTTGTAGCATTGTGAAGTGGTTTTGGAAATATTTTCTCGAGGGAGTGATAGCGTAACATTGTTACAATTCGTCCTGGACTGTATTTGTTGATGTCCGATGGAATGAAATTGCGTATATAGCCCTTCAGCGTAAGTCAATGGAAGATCAGTGAGAATTTAATGTCATGATACTAGTGTTGCCGAAAAATCTATAGTTTAGCAATCGATAGTTTAACGGGAAAATCATCTATACGCTCGATATGACAGTCAATAGTATCGATGTGCTCGTTAGTGCAACACTATCGATAGTATTGCTCTTCAATTCCGAATAGACTATCGACAGACAATCGATAGCCTATCGAGCGGCAACACTACATGATACCATCAGGATAATCAGATGATGAAGACAGCAGATCTAAAAGACTCCTTTTGTTTTTAGCACTCCATCTCCTTATAAAAGCGTGTTCTGTGTATTTTCTTTGCTACAGTCGACTAGACGAGAAAACTAGACTCTTATAAAAACGGTTATTTTTTAACATAAATGCTACTAAAACGTTTTGCCCATAATCACGTAAGCTTTAAAGTCTACTTGCAAGTCATTCATTTTTTAATGCTGCATTTAAAAAATCTTCGTTGTAATCAACATTCAACACCACATATTTCCTAAAATAAATAATTTGACTCCGAGCTAAGTAGCTAAAGAACTTGTGTTACGAATATCAGAATCAACAGTGGTATTACAAACATATACTTAAATATTAACACCTAGACACATAACAAACACATGTATTCATCACACGAATGTTTGTCCTGGGTGGGGATGGAACCTACAACTATTAGCGCATGGGGCAAGGTCACTACCAAATGCGCAATCGAGCCTGTCATCAGATATATACGACCATTAACAGAATTAACACAATTCATCCCCCGCAGTGTAAAATCATTCCCACCCGATAACCCTAACAAATAATAGAGGTACACAAATCTGCGCCGCGGTAATAAATATTTCTGTAATTGGAAAACTTCCATGAGGGTTTAAATTTATAATCGCACTTCTATAACAAACATGTTTACACGCAGTTTTATGATCTCAATAATTGTGCTTTTGAAGTCAATGGTGACAGATGATTTATCTTTATTACCTATAACGATCTAATGGTTTAAATTAGAATTCACCTGCAACTAAGTTATGATTTAATTGTCTCTAAATTAAATGTATTTGTTTAACAAAGTGGTAGACTTCATTTATATTTACATAAGCTACATCAGCGTTTCTCAAAAGGGAGTACGCAAACCCCTGGGTTCACCATTCGATCATAGGGGGTTCGCGGGAAGATTTACGTAATGTAGGATGAACGCCTGACCCGTGCGACACGCATGGGCGCGCTACTGAACCTACTGTCTGATCTGAACCTACTCTGAGGGGGGTTAGTCTAGACTTTAAAAGGTGTACGTGAAGCCATAAGTTTGAGAAACCCTGGGCTACATCAATGAATTTTGTTTTGCTTACCTGACTTACGCTTTTTTAGATTATGATGGGCTAGCTTTTATCAGCGGCTGCGTTCGTATGGAATGTGTTTGTTATAAAAATTCTATGATTTAAGGCATCCGTCTATTGCATATGCATAATGCATTGTGTTTTAAATAAATTATAAACGTTAGAGAGTAATGGAAGAGGTATCTGTCTCAGGTCTGGATGTTTGTAGTTCCTGTGTGGGTTCTGGTTTCCACAAATATAAATATTAGTCCCATGTTGGTCTGGGACTTGGCCCATGTTGATTTGGGTCAAAAAAGATTGTGCCAACTCTGAAATATTATAAATATTTATATATTATATTAAAATAAATAAATCATCCATCATACACACTGATTAAGCAGGCTTACGCACTTGTATTGTGGAAGCCGCAGGGTCAATATAGTCACCCGAATCACCTAGATTTGAGACCAGTGGCGGACTAAGCCTGTTTTAGGCCTGGGGCGGCAAAGAGCTGGACGAGGCCCCTAGTAGGGATACGAGCTGTGTTGCTTGCCCGATATTGGGGGGAGGGGGGGAGATGTTCCACTGTTTGGTTTAAGATTATGAGAAGTTGGAGATAATATGAGGCCCCCCAGGACCTGGGGCCCGGTGCGTACCGCCCCTTCCGCCCCAAGGTTAGTCCGCCACTGGCTGAGACTAATACCTGTTTCATTAACTACCATTTGTCCCTATACCATAGATTAAATATCTTGCGTTCGCCAATTCTGACCCATTGCACCGATAGCTTGTATGTACAACAACACCCCCTATTTATCCCAACATTTATCTTATCTAAAGCTAATCTGACAACACTGATACAATTCGGTGTTACAAAGAGGCCGACTTCCCCTACCCACCATAAACACACCACATTTACCCCCATATTTACGATAAAGGAAACGGACAATATGTCACGCTATCCCACTCACACTTGACATTGTCTTAAGCACCGACCAATGTATCTTGAGCTCCGAACACTTATAATCACTAATATTGGCTGAACGTCGATAAAGATAGGAGGTGTCAAGTTATGCTGGTTATGGAGTAGGCCACTTGGACGGAATCCAAAGTGACCGAAAAGATGCTACTTACTGTGACATAGAAGTTCTGGTGATGTATGTACTGTACATGACTTGGTCTGCTGTATATTAATATAGTTTTGACTGAAGTAAAGTTTCTTAATGGTTAGGGTTGGAGGTTAAAAAAAACAGAGTCTAACTTAATTCAAAACTCTACTTTACTTTTTCACAATTTTTTCATCTAACCAAGCCCAGTTTTGTTTTTGGCTGAATATGGATAAAGGGGCCTGCTGCCCCTTTGACTTTGCCTACCCTTTCGGGGATTATGGGCGTGATGTATGTAACAAAATACTCCTATCTGAAAAACGACGGAATCGTGGATAAAGTCACAAAATTGAAGGCCACAAGTTCTAATCCCACTTAGAGCAAACATTTGTGTGTTGAACATTTTCACTTGAGCCGTAGAATTTCATTAACGTATTAAACGCCAGTCTTTAGATACACTTCTAGATTTAGTCAAATTCTAGGCATAGATAATTAAGAAAAACCTCTATAAAGCAGCCGTTTAGTTAAAAAACAACCTATAGTCGATAATTACATATTAGTTATACACTATAATTATTGATTAACACTGTTATAGTTAACATTCGAATGTCCTAGGATGGAGGCGCTGAATGCCGAAATACTGGTGAAAACCTAGTTCGACGATTGTTGCTATTTTATAAAATAAACATATTACTGTGCAATTATTGTAAAAAAAAAATTGTAATGTCTGTATATAATTTACTTGAGAAATAAATATTATTATTTATTATTAATCATTCCCGTCTCAAACTCACTATAAATTCCATTACAATAAGCATTTGCAGAAAAACGTACTCTTTACAAGAACTGTATCTGATGAAAAAAAATTCTCTAAACAACATTATCTAGGGGCATAATAAAAAGAGGCCCGCCGAGCGGGGAATATTAAATTACCAGCAAGACTTTCATCTTTGCCGACGTATAAAATTAAATATATCGAGAACGGGGACTGTGACGTAGAGACCTTGATCAACGAGTAATGTCTGTAAAGAGCTGGGGCCTTTATTTTTAGCTGCTTTGAAAGAAGAGGTTCGTATGGGTACCTATTTAATATCGTAGCACTCGTTGAGAGATATCGGCAAAATGAGGCATCATGCAGATCCTTACATACATACATAACGTCATCACACCCATAATCCCCGAAGATGTAGGCAGAGTCAAAAGGGCAGCAGGCCCCTTTAACCACATTCAGCCAAAAAACAAAACTTAATCCTTCGGTATACTTACTATATACTATTTTAACATATCATACTAACTAACTAACTAACTTTCACGCCACTTCCCTAGCAAGGAAGGCAGAGAGAACCGAACGCCATACGGCACGATCCTTACACACCTCACTCACCTCTTCAACATTCATGATCCTTTTCATACAAGCTCTACGGTTTTTATGACTCCTAACATCACCTTCTGTTAATACACGACCAATCTGGTCGTGGTAGGTGAGCCTGGGCCTTTCGTGGCTCCTACATCCTTCCGCTTTCGCATTGTATATCTGTTTAGTCAATCTTTCGTCATCCATTCTTTCCACATGTCCTAACTTCCAGAGCATGCCTCTTCTTACCTTGACTCTGACGCTGTCTTTCAGTAGTAATAAAAGGCTTTTATAAACCAATTAAACATAAATATAATCAAAAATTCAGGCCCGATCGTGTCGCGGTATTGCGATACATGCTATCGGGGATGCCCGAAGGGGTAGGCAAAGTCAAAGGAGCAGGTAACCCTATTAACCATACTTAGTCAAAAAATAAAACTAAGCTGGGTTAGATGGAAAATTGTAAATAAGTAGTGACAAGTGGCTAGCTTGTCGCCTACACATTTACATACCCAAATCCTGATATACCATTAGCCGCCTTTGCGACATTCTAGGCAAGTAACACTGATGGCACATTCTTTATAGGTCCCAGATAAACATGGGACATGTTAAACTGAATGAAGAGAAATTCCTTTGCCGAATTGTATTCGGATTAAAAGTGGAAGTTCTTTAAACCAAGTGTTGATTGCTCAGAGATCAAGGTCCAGTTAACCGTCTTGGTTTGTTACATATTATGCTTATACATGAGAATAACTTCGTCAGCGCGCTATATAATGTATGGCGTGACGTCCGTCGTCAAGTCAATCATTGTCATCTGTTGACACGCTCATGGGAATTACAATAATAACCACCCTGTGTGCATAGTAGACAAGCGTCTATAAATATCACAACATTCACCTCAATATGGGTAACTCATCTATTTTCATTTTTCTTAGCATTTAGCGAGACTTAGAATGGAAGTAGGCAATAATCAATAATAATGATTAATATCAGACTACTTACATCACATACATCGAACTGACTACAAAGTAAGTAGCTCAAGCACTTGTGTTACGGATATCAGAATCAACAGTAGTGTTACAAATATATATGTACTTAAATATTGGATATTAACACCCAGACACAGAACAAACACAAGTATCCATCACACGAATGTTTGTCCTGGGTGGGGATCGAACCCACAACTCCTGGCGCAGGGGCAGGGACACTACCAAATGCGCCATCGAGCCAGTCAAGCCAGGTGTTTATTGAATAATTAAAAAAAAACGTACTAATATTATACATAAATGGGAAAGTAGCCCTGTCTGCCCCAGTTTCGTCGACGCCTACTGAACCGATTGCGATTAAATTTGGCGAGCCTACAATTTAAACCCTGGAAAAGAACATAGGGCAACTATTAAAGAAAAAAGAAACGTCAGATTTGGTGAAATTGACGACAGAGTTCCTATGTACACACGGCAGCACTTCAGGCTAAACACTGCGAAGTCTTATGTCGTTGTGATAAGGGCTGTTTCGCAACAAAAATGTCTGTACATGTATATACACAAGCAAACCAGTGTTTATTATAAAACTAGAACACTGTCCAACTGACCTAACTATACTGATAGAAAGTTGCAATGAAAAACTGTTATATCGCTGACATACAACATTAACACGATCGCGATGCACGCCATCGCGATACCTTGACACGAACGGGCCTGAATTTTTTATTATACAATATTTAATTTATGGGCTTTTTGTACTAAATGTATACCGTATAATTAGGTGGTTGCAATTTTAAAACTTTGTGTTGATACGAATACGGATTGTATGAGAGAAAAGAAGGTAAAGAGAAATATTAAATAAATGTAATGTCCTCTTAACTGATGTCGGCCACAGCAACCAATCCTAACGAGGATTAGCCAACTGAGCAGGAGATATTATAGTGTACAAGTGTGTGCGCAAACACAGGTGCACTCTCTATTACTTCACTCTTATAGTTCGATAAGACGGCAATTCAAAATGACCGGAGAGAGGTCAGGCACAGGACTTAAACGTGCTTTCCGAAGCACGGAGGTGATTAAACCGCCAATTTCCTGACTCCGGACTGTTACTGAATAATTTTAATATTGAAATACCCGGCCACAAATTTTGGTCCGACCCGGGATTTGAGGCAGTAAATACATTTGTTGATAAAACATCTAAAATAATATCCGCTTTGAGGAGTGGATACTGCACAAAAACAAAACCGTTCACTTCTTCTATTCTTCAAAACCTTGGATTGGATGGATTGGCCAATGCTATCAGACCAGCTCGATAGTGCCTTAATATTTATTACGTTATCAATATTCGTTCAGAATTTGAAATATGAAAACTTGGTAAAAGCAAAAGTTTGTCCCATGTTGGTCTGGGACTTAAAAAGAATGTGCCAACTGTGTTTCTTGTCTAGCATGTCGTAAAGGGCGACTAATGGTATATGGTGTTTTGGATATGTGATTATGTAGACGACGAGCTAGCCACTTGTTTCTACTTTTCACAATTTTCCATCTAACCCAGCCCAGTTTTGTTTTTGGCTGATGTGGTTAAAGGGGCCAGCTGCCCCTTTGACTCTGCCTACTCTTTCGGGGATTATGAGCGTGATATTATGTAGAAAACTCATGGCTGATTTAAATATATTTATAGCAGCGGAATAGGAACACCAGCAGGGTTTACACATTCAACACTTCCCACCTCACAATTTCTGACTAAGCTTTACCGCATTGTGCACACCGCCCGAAGCTAGATCGTAATAAAATCACGTTATAAACATGAGTAAATCAGCGTTTATCCGGCAGTATATCACGCGGGGTTCGTGATAATCAACGTGACCGAAAGTCACGTGTCCCTGAGGGGGGAGGGGGAACACATATGAAATTACAAGCATTTTTATCCCCCACGATACTTTAATGCCTGTAATATTTATATTGGTTCAAAATTGCCTGATAGCTTTATTAGTTACAACACATATTATTAAATTATATGTTAAAATTTGGAACATCATTCACCATCCCTGTGTTAATTAATTGATTTTTTATATTATTATTATTATACGATGTTCGAATTTATGTATCAAAAATTAACTTGATAATACGGAAAGAGTGCTTCCCAAAATAAGTACTATTTCTATAGTAAAAAAATCGAAAAAAAAAAACTGTCCTAGCGACTATTTACTTAATACACATCCAAAAACCGCGAGACAAAAACTTATTATATCTTCTTAGTACCTACTTGAAATCACAAAATACATAAACATTACGAAAACCGATCTCACAAGCTTCCCCTTTACATCGCTAAACTTCATCTCCCATCCCACTCAATCCGGGAACAGCCATCAAAAACATCGGCTCATATCTGCAGACGCCATGAAAACTGTTCGATATGACACCTCCTTATCAGCAGCGTTTACCGAGCGTTTATATTAGTGCCCCGAAATTTTATTACAGCCGTAATATTGTCACGGAAACGGGGTCACGCGGGACCGGCGGTATCTGATATCGCGTTGGCTCTCTCGATACGCGGCGATGTCTAACTCGGCGTAATTTTAATATCCCTGCGATAGGCGGTGCGTCATTATGTCCGATGGGAGAGAATTTAAGGTGCTCTTTTTATGCTGGCTAAAGCAGAAATCGCTCTTTTTTATACATACTGATATGCAGTCCACTTATTGGCAAGCAATAAACGTCATAACACCTCCAGAGATATTATAAATGCGTTACTGTTATGAAGGCATCAAATAAGAGATGTCCGATTCCTAAGTTTTATATTGAAATAGTTTTATCATTAATAAAGGTCAGTTCCAAAAAAAAATCGAGCGGAGTTACGAAAAAGGCTAGAGTTTGTTATCATATACAAAATATTTACCATAAAATATCCGTACATATATTTTAAACTGAAGAGCCTGTTTGTTTGTTTTCTTGAACGCGCGAATCTTTGGAATTTCTCATCCGATTTGAATAATTCTTTCAGTGTTAGATAGCCCATTTATCGAGGAAGGCTATAGGCTATATAAAATTAGCCATAACGCGAGTGAAACCGCGGGCATAGCTAGTGCAAATATATAAAAGAAACTTGACCCATTTAATGCACAAGGTAATATTTATACATGCAATACCGTAGGTAAGTACGGTCTTACTGCTATGTACTTACATGTATGTACCATTTCATATTAGTGTCCCCAAATTTTATTACCGCCGTAATATTGATATGAAAACGGGTAATACGGGAAAACAGATTACCGTTTTCAGAGTTTATGCGTTTTATTTGTAATATCAAACTGCGGTATTAGTTTCATATTACATTTAATATGAACCATGTACCTACTAATATTCTTACATATTATATTAGCATCATTTTTTAAATTATTGTACTAATCATAAAATCTATAAAAATACATTAATAAAAGATAATTTCTGAAAAGATCCAATTAAACGTCGGCAACATCACGCCGGCCTCATTACTTGTATATAATTTTTTTTACACCTTTTTTTATTTTTGTATTCAAGATAAGAATTCTAATATTATTTTGATATAAAGTACCTATTGTTTTTCTAGCAGTCTCTTTGTAAATATACGTCTGTTCACACCTCGGCAGTCTGTATCATTTATACATGTCACATTTTTTTACTTTTTTAAATTGCATTTTTAACCGGTTAAAAAGCATGTGGCTCCCTACCTACCCCTCCGCAGATCATCAACAATATCGTCAAACATTAAAACAGTAGACATCACAATCTATTCGCTCCCTCCAAGTACTTCTGAAAATCGATGAGTTTTTTTCACCAAATGACACCCAACTCGTGTATACATTGGTACTTATACTCACAGGGGAACATAGCCACAGTATAAAAAGGGCAGCAGTAAGTTATATAATTTAGACTTCGTGGCAAAGTAAACAATCGGGAACTGTCAGGACAACACAATCACAAAACCCAATACCCAGCACACGACTTGTCGCATTACGACATACGTTATGCTTGTACAGGTGCCATCTTTGGGGGCTGGTCTACTCTAGTCAGCTGGTATACTTTTTTCAGCATTAAAATGTACAAAGGTACAAATAAATTATACACTTTGAGCTCTAAACCAAATCATACCATCAATGACTGTGGGAGATGACTTAATATGATTACAATTCAAAACTGAGTTATTTTAACATGATCCAAAAATTGTCTGGTTCCCCTATCTTAGGGTTACGAAGGTCAGATCGGCAGTCGCTTTAATGTAAATACCAAACTTGCTAAATCCTGGATCATGGTCTAAGCGGACCCCGTCCAAGCACGGGACATAACGCTAGGAAGATAATGAATTAAAAACTGAGTTTCTTTTCAGTAAAATCAACATTCCGAACCGGTGGCAGATTGACATTGCTTAGTAGATTTTTGGAAACTTGACGATTTATTTACCAATATGGGACAAATATGTGTATATGTATATTTTTTGTGTGTTGAGTTTATATATTAATTTCAGATGAGATCGAGCTCACTTCACTGTCACCCCGGGCCGTACGTCACAGGTGAGGGCTCGACACGGGAACACCGAGTCGGTAATTTACAGCCTTCACCCTTCGGGTCGCGCCGGCGGACGTTGTAAAAATCATTATCATCGTGTTCCCGTTCGTAACGGCCGGATGAACACTGATTTACGCGTTTGTAACGCGCGCTGTTTGTTACGCGAATCTGGCAACTTTATATTTTTTGATTGTTCTTTATTTTTGTTATTTAAAACTGCCGTATTATACATACATACATAACATCACGCCCATAATCCCCGAAGGGGTTAGGCAGAGTCAACAAGGCAGCATGCCTCTTCAACCATATTCAGCCAAAAATAAAGCCGGACTGGGTTAGATAGGAAATTGTGAAAAAGCGGCTAACCTGTCACCTACACAATCACACACCCAAAACCCGATATACCATTAGTCGCCTTTTACGACATGCTAGACAAGAACCACAGTTGGCATATTCTTTTTAAGTCCCAGACCAACATTGGACAGTGGCCTGGGTTGGATGGAAAGTGCCGTATTTTAAAAGTTTTTTTTTTTCATGTGATGGTATTGAAATTCAAACTCATACATCATACCTACCTGGGTTCCTCTAATTTTCAATGTACAATGTAAATTGCACTGGACTTATTCGAGATTCGACTTTCTTGACAATGTTGTTAAAATGTTTGTTTCGCGTCCTATGTCAATGGTAAAATAAAGGGAATTATCTGTATTTATAGTTGTAAGCATTAGTTATACAAGAAAAATTGTATATGCACTTGGTTTTCTTAGTAAAATAAAATAAAAATAATTTTTAAATATTTTTCCCGAAAACGAACGATATATGATTTTGAACTTTCACGTTGCATCAGACGTGTATAGTGTACTCATGAACTACACAATGCAAATCTGGATTAGTCCTATCCATGCTGCTTCTAAAAATAGCAATTTGTACAACTGTTCACAAGTGTCTAGTATATTTTTACTTACAGAACTAAACAATATGACATTCACATACAACGATGGCCACCGACGCTTCACACTGAGAAAATCTTATAACCATAACCATTCCAGCGCTGAACCCAAAAGGCTACAAAAAGCCCTCTATCGTCCCGATCATCTTTTACATCCATGCGACGCCAATAACCGACATTCCGCATGACGTCACAGCCCACAGATTTATAGTTCAGTTTATTGGAGGCTCGGGTTACGAGTGTTGAGGTAGTCATGTTGGTTTTATTTGCCTTCGACACCTTGCCGAAGGTGCTACGGTCGTAAAGATTCAGTAAAACATTCGGAACCGTCCTGTGGAGTGTTGTGAATAGGAAACAATATTCAATTCAACAATTTCTCAAACATACATACATAACATCACGCCCATAATCCCCGAAGGGGTAGGCAGAGTCAAAGGGACAGCAGGCCCCTTTAACCACACTCAGCCAAAAATAAAACTGGGCTGGGTTAGATGGAACATTGTGAAAAAGTAGTGACAAGTGGCTGGCTTGTCGCCTACACAATCACATACCCAAAACCCGATATACCATTAGTCGCCTTTTACGACATGCTGAGTAAGAAACACAGTTGGCACATTCTTTTAAGTCCCAAAACAACACGGGACCATAGGCTGGGTTAGATGGAAAATTGTGATTCTCAGACAATAACAAAAATAACTATACAAACATATATCTTTATTACTCAATACTATAAGCAATATGCGTACTAAAAATACGTTACTAGAACCAGAGTATGTAAACAGAACCCATATTTGCCGTACTTTTTATAAACTATACGAAGGCAATGCTTCCTTAATTTTATCGCATTAGCACGATGTGACGTCACGAATACGCTCAGCTGACAAACTATCTAATGATCAACTTTTAAAAAACGAAGCTTTAGTCTAAGCGGACCTTAGCAAGAACGCTAGGAAGATGATGATAAAATTTCTTAATGACAAAAATTTTATCATTATTCATACTGAAATCGATCCATGAGCAAGTTTTATCTTAAATAATCTGAGTCTATCATCATACCGATATGACAAAACCTAGCTACTTAACCCTTCCAGTAGCTATCTCCCATTCAAAATTCCCCGTCGAATAAACCATCCCATGTTGGTCTGGGACTTGAAAATATTGCGCCAACTGTATCCCTTGCCTAGCATGTCGTAAAAGACGTCTAATGATATATCGGGTTTTGGGTATGTGACTGTGTCAAAGTCGAAGTCAAAATACTCTTTATTTATATAGGTTTGAAATAAACACTTATAAATCTTCAATTCAACAAGAAAATCAACCAATAATATGAATCTACCATCACTGTGTAGGCGACGAGCTAGCCACTTGTCACTACTTTTTTACAATTTTCCAACTGGGTTAGTTGCCGGTTAGTAGCCCAGTTTTATTTTTGGCTGAATGTCCTTAAAGGGGTTGCTGCCCGAATGTCTCTGCCAACCCCTTCAGGGGCGTGATGTTATGTATGTATGTATGTATCAATAAAACCACGTTCCCAGCCCAGTGCAGTGTGCATGCTATGCACAGCGCTCCAACACGCGGCAACAGAACGCGCTGCGAAATTCATGACCTCGCCCCACTTTCACGGGCGCGGTGCACACTTCAAACAATTTCAAATCACATTTATTGTATTCAGAATGGAGCGGGCGCGCTTGGGTACATGTCTAAAAATAGCCGAGTGAATACTGAATGTACTCAGCGTACTTAGTGCGGCTCGGAGATCTAGCGCAGAACCTAAAGTGGTAATACATACATACATACATACATACATACATACATGTCAGTATAATATAACTCATACACCCGAATAACATATAGGCTATCTTTTATCGATGTACCATGCGAGCGAAGCCGCGGGCTGAAGCTAATAGGTATATCATACATTTGATGTCTTACCGCTCATCCGGATTGCAACGTTGCACTTAGCACGCAAAAGATGAATCCTCAAATCAAGTATGATCCTCTCCTCTCGATTTTACCCTACCGTAGCCCGATGACGTCACTAGATATACAGCCTACTTTATTGGTGCGAGCCACCGGAGCGGAGCGGATTTTATTCCCTTTTGTCACTGTCGGCATTGGCATCGGCGTACAAACTGAACTGAACCATTGTGTCGGACTGTGTGCGTCAATAAGTTTTTATGACATTACTGATAAGTGTCGGCCGTGAACTTGCAGGTATATATGTTGACAAGCTCGATGGCGCATTCGTTAGTGACCCTGCCCCATGCGCCAAGAGTTGTGGGTTCAATCCCCACCCAAGACGAATATTCGTATGATGAATACTTGTATTTGTTCTGTGTCTGGGTGTTAATATACAATATTTAAGTATGAGTATATTTGTAAGACCACTGTTGTTTCTGATATCCGTAACACAAGTGCTTAAGCTACTTACCTCGGAGTCAGTTCAATGTATGTGATGTAGTCTGATATTTGTTTATTATTTATTTATATTGCAACTAGCTTCTGCTCGCGGCTTTGCTCGCTTGCACATCGATGAAACATAACCTACTTATATGTTATATATATCTTTTTTATTTGCGTGCTAGGGCAATAAACATTGCAAACTGAAGGAGCGTTGGGTAAAGACATCGTCTAAAGTATGATATACCTACTAGCGTGGTACATCGATAAAAGATAGCCTATATGTTATTCGGGTGTATGAGCTATATTTTATAGTTTTATTAAAACCCATTTAGTAATTTTTGCGTGAAAGAATAACAAACATCATCATCTTCCTAGCGTTATGTGCCGTGCTTAGACGGGGTCCGCTTAGACCATGATCCAGGATGTAGCGAGTCTGGTAATTACATTGAAGCGACTGCCTATGTGACCTTCGTAACCCTAAGATAGGGGAACCAGACAATTTTTGAATCATGGTTACAAATCCTAAGTTATTTGAATTTGCAGGTTTCATCACGATGTTTTCCCTCACCGTCTAGCTAGTGGTATAAATACGTACATAGATTTGAAAAATCCAGAGGTACGTGCCCGGGTTTGAACCCGCACTCCTCGGTTAAGAGGCGCGTGTCCTTACCATTGAGCTACCACCGCTATACTAAACTAAAACAAATAACTAAAGAATAACAAACATCAACACACACAAACTTCCGTATTTATAATATTAGTAGGATTAGTTAACAGTTCAATTCATATTCAGCAGCATTTGAATAATAACCGCTGCCACATGTACTTATTCGACAGCCGCAATAATTATCACGCGCAGCAGCTATTGTCGAAGTGCTGCGTTTGCAGCGACCGCGGCCGCAGCTGACTGCGGCAAATGCAGCAAAATCGCCGCTAAACACGACTACGTTGCAATTTTCATCCGCGTGCCATTCACATGGACAATGAACGTTGTAGACTAAATTTGAACGCCTATATTATGTCTACATAAGCCTACATAAATGCTGTCTACACGTATTTTCATGTCTATGTAGATATCTACTTAAGATAAACTACTAAGTTTGAATGTCTGAAATGTTTGAAACTAGACCAATTTTTACAAGAGATTTTCAAAGCATCGATCGTTAAGATAATCTTCAAAGCATAAATCGTTAACGTAGACTTAATTAAACTAGATGGTGGAAGAGATGTGTGTAATCATAAATCAAGAACAGTATCATCATGATATAATATCATGTCTATAATCATCTAAGGATATATATATATATATATATATATATATATATATATATATGTTAATATAAATCATGACTAATTTTCATAAAATAAACGAAATTTACATCACAGACAGGTTTTATAAAAACATAATTTAAGTACTTCAGATTTTAGTTGCCAAGTTATCAAGTATGTCTAGACTTTACTCCAAATAATATATTCGTGAACACACCTTTATAACAGTATTATTGTAGCTCCAATATATATATTCATCATATTTTCTTTGAGGGTATGCAAATGTATTTTCTTTGCATAGATACCATTCTAATAAATACATTTGAGGTTATAAAACATTTTAATATAATGTTGAATCGCATTTGACTTTCTTTTACCTGAAATACTATTTATTTTATTTAAATAAATGACTCACAAGTATCGGTTCATCAGTTATTAGAGAGCTATTGTCTGGGTCCCACTATCTTAGGGCTATGGGCTACTTTATTAATATACTAGCTGTGCCAGCGGTGTCACCCGCGTTAATGGTTAATATTA
The DNA here is from genome assembly GCA_951394215.1 of Glyphodes perspectalis. Taxonomy (NCBI): domain Eukaryota; kingdom Metazoa; phylum Arthropoda; class Insecta; order Lepidoptera; family Crambidae; genus Glyphodes; species Glyphodes perspectalis. The sequence continues at coordinate 977,025 of OX596203.1, read as the reverse complement.
TAAAGACTATTTCCGTCATACATGATTTCTATGTAACTTTAACCATTAAGGCTGCACACGCGACGGAAGCTTAAAAAATGGAGTAACTTCTCCCGTTTTCCCAACATTTCCCTTCACTAATCTGCTCCTATTGATTGTAGCGTGATGAAAAGTATACTATAACCTGCCTAGGAGTATGAAGAATAATTGTACCAAGTTTCGTTAAAATCCGTCGAGTAGTTTTTGTTTCTATAAGGAACATACAGACAGACAGACAGACAAAAATTTTACTGATTGCATTTTTGGCATCAGTATCGATCACTAATCACCCCCTGATAGTTATTTTGAAAATATATTTCATGTACAGAATTCACCTCTCTACAGATTTATTATAAGTATAGATTTTGGCGTAAAATTACACTCCCTCTAATTTATATAACTAGCCAAAGAACATTTATCTAATTTAAATATCAGAACCAATTGCACACTAAACAAGTTAGAGCTTCCAGCAGTTAAAAAGTTCCTGACATTATCTCATGAAGAGAAGCTTCTGTTTCATTTTCCTTATGGAGTCGAAAACCAAAAAAAAAAAAAATAGAAAATAAAAGAACTGAAATGGACCCACGAAGGGTTAGGAAGATTACCGGCGCAAAAAGTCGAGTTTGGCAAATCAGATAAAGAAGTTTTATTATCGCTTCTCACTTGACCTACTTTGGTCCAGCAACCTGCAGGACCGCTGCTGAAACTAGATTTTTTTATAACTATTGTTCGTAGGTACGTAACTGTAATGTTGAAATACAACAATTCGTAAATGAACATAATTCACACAAAATATAATTAAGATAGTAATCCAACTAACATAATTCTTACGCATAATGCATCTGCATTTAATTAGACTAATCTAATTTAGGCTTAATTTCCTCGATAAATTGGCTATCTAACACTGAAATAATTTTTCAAATCAGACCAGTAATTAATGAGATTACCGCGTTCAAGCAAACAAACAAACTCTTCAGCTTTATAATATTAGTAAGTAAGTAAGTATAGTATAATTAATACTAAACCTACACAACACTTAGTCGTATATCTAACTTAGTTATCTATTCCACGAACGAGAATAATCGCCAGGGGCTTACTAAGCGATCTCAGCGCTGACTGATTCTAGCTATTAGGCTATTTCATTTGTCTACAACCTAGATCTCGACGGGCCCCGTCAATTTAGCTGCATGGCATTTAATTAAATGGTAGACATTAGCTCTTTAGCGATTGTTGGATTTCATTTGCGGGAGTTTGCTCTCAGCGACTTTTTGCTACTAGTTTTAATAAACTGGTAGCTTTTTAACGTTTTTAAAGTTTAGATATTAGTGCCGTTTTAATTTTGCATGTACCAGCTGAAAGAGAAGAAATTTGGAGTGTTTTTGATTTAAAAGTTGAAATGTGAACGCCATAAATAAATCGTAAGTGGTGTATACTTCAATCAAACTTGCGTTTAACACTTTTTTGACTAATCTGCACACGTTTTAATACTATTTCATACGATAGCTTTGTTTGATAAATTCGCAAAATTTGATTTTAGTTAACTCGCCATACTGACGTTGCTTATGATATAAAAACTGTTTTTCAATGTATTCACTGAAATTCTATCAGAATTTGTAACTTAAATATGTGGTATAGTTGAAACTATGCATCAAAGACAAGGAGTGGTAAAAGTTACTTCGAATTTCTAAATAAATATCAGACTACATCACATACATTGATCTGACTCCGAGGTAAGTAGCTTAAGCACTTGTGTTACGAATATCAGAATCAACAGTGGTATTACAAATATATACTTAAATATTAGAATTAGATCAATGTGTACTTATTTTAAAGAATAAACATCTATCTATCTATCTATCTATCTACTATGATGTAAGACATAAACTATTTGTCGTAGCGCTACGATTCTCCGTGAGCATAAACCTGATTGCTACGAGTCTCGTAGCAATATCTTTGTAATTTCTGTATGTTTGAATCGAATCATTCTCTTCCCAAATAACTGAGCAATAGATCGGATCTTATTTTCTTAACTAAATTGATTACGTAACACAGTTAACATAAAATAAGTAAAATTTAATATTAATGATATGTTGCTCAATTAGATATAGATTACAATTTTGTTTATGAAAAATTTTAGGTCGGCTCTATGGAAATGTGTAAAACAAGTGACCATTGTTGTCAAGATAATTCTGAAACTAGTCAGTAGACTTAACGACCACGATAACTAACACATTGTCTTATGCCAATTTACTTCTAGCCATTCCAAAAATGTTGTTTTAAATTTTTTTTTTAAAGAAAATATTACCTTAATTTGTCCAACCTGTCTCAAGGTTTAAACTTAACTTAATTAAGCGATTGTTATCCACTTTTATTTTTGTCACTACTTTTTCACAATTTTCCATCTAACTCAGCTGTTTTACTTTTAGAGCTGTTTTACGCAGAGTCTAAGAGGCTAGCTGGCCTTTTGACTCGGCCTACCCCTTCGGAAACACGGGCGTGGTGATATGTGTGAATGTATTTAACACCTATCCATCAAACTGGCCCGTTGGTCGAGTGATCAGAGACCCTGGCCACAAAACCAAGGGTCGCGGATTCGAATCCCGCTAGAAGCAAATGTTTCGGGTGATGAACATGAACATTTGTACTCGAGTCATGGCTGTTTATAAACGTATTTAAGTATGTCTATCCGTTCACTTAGTATCCAAGCATAAGCTTAGTTTGGTACGAGGGAATTAGTGTGTCTGTCTGGAGAATTTATTTATTTTTTATTATATTTATATACAAAATACTCAACATTTATTTTCAAAGCCACATAACTTATACCTAAACCTTGCTTAAACACATAGAACTCACTCCCATGACATTTGCTACACTCGTAATATTACCGCCATCGGTAAACGATCATAATTATGTAACATGGCCGCTACGGCGCTACGGCTGGCTATGGCTACGTCGTAGCACTAATTGCTACGCAGCTCGTAGCAAAGAGCTCAGGTTAATTGCGACTGGGCTTTTCTGAGCTACACCGCTATAATATTTAGCAACAGTTTAAGTATTTGAAATATGTTTCAAAGTGTCCTGTTGGATGTATTTTAACGTAAGGTTTTTTGATTTGAAATTTGAAACAGATATAGTTTTTATTAAAATTCTTTTCATGTTAATTGAATTTATTGAAAGTTCTTATTATCCGCTTATTTTTATATATATCAAAATGTTCATATATACAATATTCCTTAGTTAAACATTAAAATATATTTTAATAGAATTAATTAATTTGATCTTTCAAATTTTAACATAGCCAAACAGGATTCGTTTTTTTTTGTTTAAATAATATATTTTTTGAATTATTTATTTATTAGTCATAATTATTTTATATTTTTATTTTTATATACTTCATTGTTAATATTAAAAGAAAATGTAATTATTATAATAATGTTATTATAATTCCAGATATAATAATTATTTTTATTTAAAAAATTCATATTTAATATCAATGCATACGCTCACTCAGTATTCGAAACATTATTTTCGCAATTCACAATAGAGACTTCTTTCCTTTACTTTTTACTAGTAAAAGCTCATTTCACTGAGTACTGGCCACTTTGTAAAAAAAACTCTATTCCATTTGAATATCCGCCCGCCCGGCCAGGCACGGCCGGTCACGAGTGGAACACATACAATTTCGCAGCCTAATAGTTGTTATTTCGCGCGCGATGCCATTTTTGAAAGCATCAGGTAATAATTCCAGAAAACAGACTTGATTGAATTTCCATTAACGATATAACATTTTTTTATATACTTTTTAGCAAGCGTTCATAAATATATCTTATATATGAACGCTTGCTAAAAAGTATATATATAATCATATTCATTCTGTAGAATTTATTTTTAATAATTATTTTTTATTTTAACTATATTTTGTGTTAAATATATTTAAATTTTATTTTAAATGCCACTACTATATTTTATGTTGAATATATTTTAATTTTTTCATTTAGTATCAGCATTGTACAACAGAAATCATATTTGATAAAAAAGCGAATGCGCTCGTTTCTTTGAATTATTCCCATAAACATTAAGTAATTATAAAATAGGTACTTTGGGCAATGTAGTTTTTTTACAAAAGCTAAATTGTAATAATTGTAAAAAATAACCTATATTCGCAAATATACTTAGTTGATAAAGAGATGTCAACTTTGGCTTCTTAAATATTTTTTTTTGATTTACTTAAAAACATTATTATATTTTACTTAAATAATTATCTTAAGTATATTTAATTTTTAATGTTATACTCCAACTAACTCCTAATATATTCCACCTAAAAATACATTCCTAGACCACATCCATTCGATACACAACTTTAAAATAATCAAACTCCTCAACCTTACCCACAAAAACCCCAACAGAACCCGCGAAAGCCCTCCAAAGCTTAAACCCAAAAGCGCTACTCACCGATGATCACTATAAAACCACAAAAGCAACATTATACGCGTAGTCCACACAGCAAGGTACGGCCGTCGTCGTTGGAACACGCACTACCACTTGACGCCGCGCGGGGTCATAACCGACGCATGGCGTGCTCGCGTGCTCCCCGCGGCGGCCTGCCGGCGACTGACGCTACACACCAGTCTTGCCACCCTACAGCACAAATTTACCCCGAAATGTTATGTAACTTTTTAATGGAGCAGGAAATCAGGTAGGCGACAAATCTTTTACGTTTTGGAAGTTGTAATAAGCGTTCTGTATTTTAGTGGAGTTGTTAGCTATGTTTTTTGTGAATGACGGGAAAAAGATCTATCTGACTTGTAAAAATCAGATTCATAAAGTTGATCTTACAATTTAAAGTAGGTAAGTAATTTAAATCTATTTTATACCATCAGCGAAGGGTAATAAGACTTACAACTTTGAAACACTGGCGTCAAGCTTTTTACTCTATTATCGTTATGTTTTCATACATCAAACTTTACATTTGAATATATCTTTTCATATTAAATGTCATCCGATTCCTCTGCGATCCGTTTCATATACATGAAATCTATTCAATCAAACTTACACACGTCCACAACACAATTCATCATCACCACGCATCCATAAATTCAACCTCAGCTCTCAGTGGAAAATTACCCAGAAATCGAGGTAAACCACGTCAGGTACCGCCGCGGGGGAGCCGCAGCGCGCACGCGCGCCCCGGCAGCCCCGCCCTGCCGGCCGAGCCTGCCCTATTTGATATTTTAAAGTTTCGCTGACGAGTCGCACCGCAACTAGTTGTCGCGTTTTTCGCAACTTTCGCCAGTGTGCAACTGGCTTGAGGAGGTAATCGGAACGTTCCAATATTGGGTGTCGGTTTTTGAGATTAAGTCTGGAACGTTTGGTAAGCGTGGGTAGTTCTAGTTTCTTTTCGCGTGATCCGATAGCTGAGGTACTCTGCTTTTTAGAGCTTAAGAGATTGGAAAATACATGGGGTACTTTGGAAAGAAGAAGAAATGTTGAACAGGCGAGTGAGGTGTGTAAGGATCGTGCCATATGGCGTTCAGTTCTATCTGCCTACCCCGCTAGGGAAGTGGCGTGAAGTTTAGTTAGTTAGTTACTTTGGAAAGGTAGAAACTTTAAAAAGCCGTACCTTAAATAAGTTCGATAGCGATATGAGTGTTCCAATAATTTATATAGTCAACATATATATTTTAAGACATAATATTAAGTAGAAGAGTGAATTATCAGATAAGAAATTATCAAAAATCAAAACGAAAGGTTATTGTGGTGTGGTTACGAAATATCAACCCTCTAGTATCGTTAATTTTTTACTTTTATAAAAGAAGAGCTCACCACACTGAAGTAATTTTTTATATATTTTTTTATTTGTATAGCTTGTATTAATTCAGATTGAATTACTAAAAGTATACCAATACCAATTCAATCGCCCAATCTGAGATTAAATCAAACTTGTTAGTAACCGCGCACGTTTTACCGAACATTGAGCTATAGAAATAATAAACACCAGTGCGCAGAATAGGAATCAAATATTTTATTATGCAAAAAAGTCGCATACTAAATTAATTCAAGATTTCACATGTTTTCATTATTATGCATGAAACATGAAAATGCAAAAACTTCAACTAAAGCAAAATGGCTGCTCTCCGCAAAAATAATAATATTGTTCCTAAATACAAGTCTCCGGCCGAGTGGGAGTTTCTCACGAGAAAATATTTACGCTAGAGGTAATTACGAACACAGTTCGCGGGCGAGTTAAACTTACTAACAAAAGCAGTAAAAATCCTAAAACGAGGCTACTTTTTGGCTGGAAACGATTTTAACAACAACTCTTCTTAATTTCAGGATTCAGATGATGAATTGATACTGACAGCTCAAACGTAAAAAAAAACATAATTTGAGATGTCTTCGTACAAATTAAAGATTTTTACAAATTTTAAAAAAAATAGCAATTTCATCAAAAGCTTCATATTATTATATTGCTTATTTATATGATTGTTTTTATTGTATAAATGTTGCTTCTTTGTTTGTTGTTCTGACCTTAGAATAATGTACGAACTATGTTTCTTGCCTAGAGTCAAGTCAAGATCCAAAGTGAAACCTTTTACTTTATTTAATGTTAAGTTTTTATGTTAACGGAATTATATAATGATGCCAAATGATCATTAACAACTGACAAATGACAAAATTAAAAACGATTTCTTAGCTCTTAGCATATATAATTATATCTATATTTTAAAAATCTTCTATACGAAAAAAATTTAATGAGCTTGATGAGCTCCTAAACTATTGACCAGATTTTAATTAAACTTCAGTACGATCGTTTATGGTCTTTCGCGAAGTTTTTTGACCCAAATAAATATAAAATATTTTTTCGTCTATCCTTTCCAGTTTAATTATCATTGCAGCATAGGCCAGGTACAGCTAGTGCCTCATAAATTTTTACTTCAACTTAAAACAATATATTATTCGCTCCGGCAAAATAAAATTTTTGAAATAAGAAAATCTGCGGGCACCTTTTCCGAACAGTCGAGAGAAATGGCGGATAAACTGAGCGTAATAGATTTCTACACCAAATAAAACAAAAATATGGCTCACGTTGCGGAGAATAGGCGATCCATCAAAATCCAATAAATAAAAGAAGCTGGATAACATATTTTTAGCCAATAATGTTTACTGCGAACTTATTGATATATGTTTTACTCATTTCTTTAATAATTTAATAGGTGAAGTATACAATTATACCTAAATGTTATTGCCGATGATATTAGGGGCAAATATTAGTATTGAAATAGATTTAAAAAAAGTCAGCTTGTCCCATGAACATTGCATTGCTGAATATATATTTTATCATAAGCGAATAACTAGAGGTCTAACTTAGAATATCGGATGTATGTGCAAAGCTTTGAAGATAGTTATTTGAATAGTATCAGTTAGTTTCCGATACGGTCCTACAAAGTAATAAAAAAAACTTTGTTTTAAATAAAATGTACCCAGCTAAGCAATTGATACAATGAAAAGATTCGATAAAATATTTTGAGAAAAATATGATGTCATCTAAATACCACAACCCAGTCAAATCGATTGTAAAAAACATTTCTTACGCTAGATAAATCACAGGCGAAAGTTAAAAACCGAAAGGGGGTCAGTCGAAAAAATCCGTTACCCCATACCGAACGAACGATAATAAAGTGGTGGCAGTAAATTAAAACCAAAAAAGCCTGTACCCTGTGAAAGTATCCACAATGGGTGGTGTAAAAGTGCGCGGGATAAATCAATTCAGAGATGTAAAATGGTGTGTTACACTCGTCGAACGATGTCCCCCTGAGCCGCCCGATGTCCCGTGGGGTGAAGGGGTAAGGGGTGGGGGTGGATCGGGAAGTCATACGCGACTCGCACATTAAGTTGTTACAGCAATGGTTTTAATTATGATTGCTCTTTGATCGGTTGTGGCGGTCGGAATTTTTTAAAGAATAGGTATTTATTTGCGGCTATGGCTTTATTTCATTCCCTTTGTGGATATTATTGGGGAGAGTATATCAAACATTTAATGTAAAGCTTCGTTTTTTTACTATACACCTCACATTATCCTTATATTTACGACCTTGGATTGCTTTGACATGAAATCTCTGATGTTTTTATCGGAGGAACTCATATCGATAAATTAGAAAAGTAGACTACAATCACGTTTAAAATTTTCTAATCCTAATTTTTAAATACCATGCACTTGTTAAAATATAATAGGTTACCTCACAAATTACTGTAATATATATAACGTCTTTAAGTGTTGTTACATCTTTACGGCCCTTCTTATAATTATTCTGTATAAAATATGTTGAGCACTCATAATTCTTCGGGGTTCCAGGCATAAAGATATTTATGTAGGTATATGAGTTTCTAACATTGACCATGCCTAGACGTTTAACTTCCAATACAAAATTCTTCTTCTTCCTAGCGTTATGTCCCGTGTTTAAACGGGGTCCGCTAACTTTCAATACAATATTGTGACATTTCAAATCTATTCCAGACTAAACCCAAAGTGACGTCAATACGCTTCTCAAATCGCCGCTCCAAAATACGACTTGGAACTATACGGCGCAATCCCAATAGCCGACTATCAGCGGCCCAGCGGGCAGTGGGTTCGATTTCCGACGCCGGGGGTGACGCTGCTCAATTTACCTCGTACAGACATCATGCGCGGACAGATTCGTGACTGTAAATTGAAATTCCACGTCTACTGCGGGTTGTCCGATTTTAATTCTGAAGGGAGGAAATTGTTCACTGTTCCATCTCAAGTTCAGCGTCTTTATTTGATTCTGATTCGTAATAACAGTTTATGTTTTTAATCCTTTCGTTTAGCGTAGCATTTCCTTTTTAGCGTTTAACAAATAGTAAATATAGAGAGTTGCTTTTTCCATTAAAAATTTGTAGGAAAATCAACAAAAGCAAGCCTGAATATTTTTATAGATAAACAAATTTGAATTATTATTTTTATTACAAGACAAGGTGTATCTAACTAACTTAACTTCATGCCACTTCCCTAGGTAAATCTATAAATAGAAACACCCCATACACACCCCACCCACTATACTATGCCTACATATTCACAATTAGCCCCGCTATAAATACCACCAGCTAATCGGGCCGGTCCCACCGGCTCAGTGGGTCGCGCCGGTCGCCGGTTTGATCCCGGCCGGTGACTCGGAAACGTCACGATCCCTTCAAGGCTGACCGGTGCTGTGACGTCAGAATAGCACGCCACGGTTTTAGCCCCAATATATTTTATGTCGATTCGTTTATACAGTAATGAATATATGCGCGTGGAAAGTATATTAAATAACATTATACAAAACTGTAATTTTTTATATAATGTTATTATTTGATTATTATAAATCGGAAATTATTATTAAGCAATATCAATATACACAACACAGAAAACTATATTTTTAAATCCAACACAAAACTTGTGCGTACACATCTGATTATTTTTACTATGAGGACTTAATGCATAAGTTTGACTGGCTCGATGGCGCATTCGGTAGTGACCCTGCCCCATGCGCCAAAAGTTGTGGGTTCGATCCCCACTCAAAACAAACATTCGTGTGATGAATACTTGAGTTTCGTCTGTATCTGGGTGTCAATATCTAATATTTAAGTATATATTTGTAATATCTAATTATATATTGATTCTGATATCCGTAATATAAATGCTTAAGCTACTTACCTCGGAGTCAATTCAATGTCGTCGGATATTTATTTAAAATTCAATCATATATTTATTCAGAATGTTGGAGCGAATATCAGACTAAGATCGATTGATGTAAATCTTTGAGAGTTGATCGCCAATTAAATTGTGTCTTCATTTCATAATAATAAAAAAAGTTATTTACAACTAGAACACCTCTGTTAAATGCAAACCCCAGTGACTGCAACAGAATTTCAATAAATGCGGAACAAACCAGCGCCGGCCAAACCCGCCCAAACTCCGCACCACAACTCGCGCTAATTCACAACGACCCGACTATTCTCATTAAAATTATACAATTTTGACAACTAGTCCCAGGCCGGAACATTCTAATGAGCTGGGAAGTTCGCGCAGAACAATGAAACTTTTAGATATTGTTACATTATGTTTCAATCGCATTAATTAAGTGCGCTAACCCGGCGTGCCACGCGGGATTATGCGCTTAACCTGTTCGCGTGGTAGCTGCGGATTGTGTTATTAATAATAATTGCCTTTGCAGAATACGTCATCCGAACGTTTGTTGCAGAAAAAGTGCTTTCATTATTTTCCCTAAAGTTGGCTTTGACTGCGATCCTAGATTCCGTAAAGCGAATTGTGTTTTAATAATAATTGCATTTTAGTGCAGACACAGTGTGTTTGATGACAGTTTTGCGTTATGTTGAAGTTAGTCGACCATAATTCTAAATTCAGGTAAGTTTGTCTTGGTGTCATTAAGTGATGTTAGGACGCGTGGCAAAGTGAGCAATGATTGTAAATGTTGTGTAGATGGAGAGGAAAAGGGCGACCAAAGAAGAGAAAAAAATATTTTGGGAAATGATAATAGGGATGATGACTGCATTAAAAAACTATAATTCTATTTAGTCCGTCAGTTAGATTATACTAAAATACTAGACACATAATTTTCGCTTTATCAAATTAACAAAAAATCACAATGATAATGAGCATCAAAGTTTTGGAGTGGGGGGCTTCCCACGTCACTAATTTGTAAAAATTGTACGTAGGTGTGACGTCACGCGCAACGACAAATAAATTAAAAAATACGTGTTCAATATTTTTTTATAATCTAACTGACGGGCTAAGCAGAATTTTTTTGTCATCTAGCCTATTCTAGTTAAAATTAATGGATAGCTCGATGACGACTGAATGAAGAGTGCGGAAGAGACAAACATTGCATCAAGCCCAGGTGGTATAGGAAAAGGTAAACATATGATAATAATAATGTTGATAATAATTTTATGTATATTTAATGAGTCTGGTCATATTGAAGTATGTGATTTACAAAACACAATAAAAGATAAACGATTTGTTGCTGTTCATACATACAAGCTTAACATCAAGGGTAGGCAGAGTCAAAGGGGCAGCATGCCCCTTCAACCACATTCAGCCAAAAATAAAGCCGGGCTGGGTTAGATGGAAAATTGTGAAAAAGCAGTGACAAGCGGCTAACCTGTCGCCTACACAATCACACACCCAAAAGCTGGTATGCCATTAGTCGCCGTAAAAGGCGTGCTAAGCAAGAACCACAGTTGGCACATTCTTTTTTTTTTGTCTCAGAACATGGGCCAAGTCCCACATCAACGTGGGACAAATTTGTTGCTGTACTCTGAATAATATGGCCTCACTTTAATCGACTACAAAAAACAAAGAGACACTTCCAAAAACCATGTAAAACACCATCTACACGAAACAAAATTGATTGTGACTTTAATTAAATTTCCACAGCATTGTTCCAGAAAGTGGGTGATAAACACATCAAAATGGAGTTCTATGAAATTATTTGAAAATATTTAACCATATTGATGGGCTTCATAGGCTTAATAATGTTCAACGCAATGCATACCAACAGGACTTTGTGCGCAGAGCATTAACAAATGATCAAAGGATTATTTTGATGGTTCACATTTCATTCATATAAATTCAACGTAAACTGTCCTCATGCTCTCCGATAATTCAATAGTAAGTATAAATAAAATACTCGATAAAATGGCGCTGCGAAAATCGTTTGGCGAACCGTAAACTACTGAAATATGAATAGCCCAAACGATAAATTGATTGTAATATTTTACATAGATTTCGATATATTCTTTATTGTGACTAAAATGGTCTGGACTATAGCTTTTTGACTAGCTCCGAGCTAGGTTTTCGGGCAGTGAGTGATAGTGGTGTTAGGAAACAATGGAGTCTGCGCTATTCATTTGTCCTGCTTTTGTGTGGAGCCTAGTGTCACTTTACAGTTATCAATGAAGGGATGAATGAATGACGTTCAGAATAGAGAGTCGAATAAGTTTCGGATTTCGGCAAAAAAACTATGAATATTTATTGTGAGTAGCAATTGATGCTGAAAAATGTATATGAATAGAATAATTATGAGGTGATCTCGACAATCGATTTATCAATCTAGATGCCAATCTAGAAGCTAAATGCTACGTGCACTACATTCGAGTCCTGGTCACCCATTTAATCGTTATCCAGAGTCGTCGTTTGACGGTACATCCCAGGGGTTTAGACGGTATACCCCGCCCACTACAATCTTGGGTGGAGCAGGGCTTCTGCTCGAACAACCCGGGAGTCCGACACACCCCGCTGATTCTCCCCAGTTTCAGCGGAACGGTGCGTTAAGCAATTCCTTGGGTCAATAAAAAAAAGGTTAAAATTAAACTACGTCCCTCTGGATTCTTTAAATTTAAGAATGTAATTATTTCTTATGCCAACGGTACAGAGAATATTGGGACTCACGCATTCGAACAAAACTCCAAATGTCTAGTCTAGTGATGCCGATCGATAGTCGACTATCGATAGTCTATCGATAGTTGACGTCATATCAATAGTATCGATAGCCTATCGATACTATCGCTACTATCGATAGTATCGATAGCTTAGATCCAGTCAATACTATTGCATGAAAGCAATACTATCGATACTATCGATACTATCGATAGTATTGTTCCTGGTAAATAAAAAAACTATCGATAGTATCGATACTATCGATAGTATTGTTCCTCATAAATAAAAAACTATCGATAGTATCGATACTATCGATAGTATCGATAGTCCTATCGATATTCTAACAGATTTTCGAGGTCAACTAGTCGGCATCGCTAGTCTAGTTCCGCCATAGACACGGGTTGAAATATTACAGAGAGTACAGATAGCGCGCGAGTTGAATGCAGTTGGGGCCTTAGACGATACATACCGAGCTCTGCAGTCCACTCGCGCGCTATCTCTACATGATATCCACATACTCGTAGATGCTAGACCACGAACCATGATCCCTATTAATAACTCTACCTAGATGATGATCTTTACAGTAGGCGCAGTGTCGTGACCGACTTTCCAATAAATCACTAACTAAAACTAAACTAAACTTCACGCCACTTCCCTAGCGGGGTAGGCAGAGAGAACCGAACTCGTAAATCACTAACTCTTATATTTATATAATATGATTTTACATAAACTATTTGTTGAAATAAAAAGCTGTGTTGCTCTGAAATTAGAGAAACAACATTTTACGCTATTATTTCAACGTAAATAAGAAAATTAGATATTTTAAATTAAACTGTAAAAATTGATGTTGTCTAGTCCGACATCTGTCAAATCATAAATAAAGATTCTTAAAAAGTTAAGCTGCCAATGAGGCTATATAGCCTCATTTACATTTATATATAAGAGATAGCGATAAAACATAGTCTATATGTTATTCGGGTGTATAAGCTACATTATTTTAAAGTTTCATTAAAATCCATTCAGTAGTTTTTGTCTGAAGGAGTGACAAACATCCAAATAAACTTTCACATTTATAATATTAGTAGGATACGTCCCCCCAAAACATATGATGCAACAACAAACAAAGGGATAGAAAAATATAATGATCCTTACCGTAGCCGTTCCAAAAATTACCTAACTCACAACCTCCCATCAAATCACCACTAAAAAAATATTTCGTTGTTTGTTCGTGCAAAAGAATTTGTTATGAATCCACTTGCATAGATAAATTATTTTATTGCATTTCAGTATTTATTTTAATTTCATTTCATTACTCATTTGCTTATTTGCGTCAAAACCTGTGTACATCGCGTACGGTCCAATCAGATGGGGCAATAACTAATACCTACCAGGATGGTGATAGCATACCGCGGCAAATGTGACTTAAATCCCAACTTGCCATTAACCCACCGACTCATTTGCTTATTTGCGTCACTATCTGTGTACATCAATTCCTATCATGCCTGATAATAAATAAATAAATATCCGACTACATCACATACATTGATCTGACTCCGAGGTAAGTAGCTTAAGCACTTGTGTTACGGATATCAGAATCAACAGTGGTATTACAAATATATACTTAAATATATAGATGAGATCCCATCTAAGAATTTAACATAACTTATTTATATAGCTGCCTGCTGCATGTCACGCCGCACTATTAAGAACGGGACGTAACCGTACCATACCATACCGCGGCAAAGGTGACTTCCATACCGCGGCAAATGTGACTTAACTTCCAACTTCCCAATAACCCACCTTTTTTTTACGCTGGGAAATGCGTTACGCACCGTCACCCTACCCAGGGGGGGGTAGGGTAGTGTGTGGGACTCCCGGGACCTCAGGAAAAAGGAGGTCCCTGCTCCGGCCAAGGTGGTAGTGGCCGGGGTATACCCACTAAAACCCGCGGTGTTCCTCTCGTCGCAGTAGGAGGGGGCCTGGGCTCGCATCGCGCAAACGACACACCTCCCCCCAATAACCCACCTACTCATTTGCTTATTTGCGTCACTATCTGTGTACATCAAGACCCGGTGTCTGGCGGGCCGATAGCATCGCCGCGCCGGTCACGGCAACAGCTCGTTAGCGGGCTAATCGCTGTTTTTATGGCCTATTTACATCCCGGCCAATGCCCCCGCCTTTGGCAATGACCTGGCACACTCGTAAATGGTTTATGTGGATTTAGTTGCATAATTAATGGCGCGTACGTCGACACCCAACACGCCTGCTTGATCTCGTCTCGAGCCAATGTCAGAAGTTGTAATTAATTAATTTTAAGTTTTCCACGTTAATAAGCGGTGGTAGCTCAATGGTAAGAACACGCGCCTCTTAACCGTGGGGTGCGGGTTTAAACCCGGGCACGTACCTCTGGATTTTTCAAATCTATGTACGTATTTATACCACTAGCTCAGCGGCGAGGGAAAACATCGTGATTAAACCTACACATTCTATCAACTATGGATGTGTAACCATGATACAAAATTGTCTGGTTCGCCTATCGTTACTCTTAACGAAGGTCAGGTCGGCAGTCGCGTCAATGTAATTACCAGCCTCGTTAAATCCTGGACCATGGTCTAAGTTTTCAAGCTGTAAGCTATATAACCAAGACAGTATTACTTACCGAAGCCCTAAGACTTTGGTCTCTAAGCACATTGTGTGCTTACGTAAGTAAGACACTTCCACAGTACTCATCTACTAATAACACGGATGTAACAATCCTTTTCATATACAACCGGTAAGCTCAAACGCAGAACATGTTTGAATGCCGCTTTACCCCACGAGCTGCTTAGACAATATAACCTGCGCAAAGTTTAATTGGCGGATTAAAATGGCTCATGTAGTTCGCGCGTGCGTGCAAATTAAAAGTTTGCACGTTTCCTATTGAAATTGCTGAGTTGCCGTTTGTGTAATATAATTTTAATGTATATAGAAGATAATACTTTGTGTAGCACGGTGTTTTTTTCAGAAGTATAAAGCATAAGCATAAATGTCAGACTACATCACATACCTACAGCGATCTGACTCCGAAGTAAGTAGCTAAAGCACTTGTGTTACGGATATCGGAGTCAACAGTGGTATTATTACAAATATATACTTAAATATTGGAAAAAACACATTATACGAATGTTTGGCCTGGGTGGTGATTGAACCCACAACTCTTGGCGCATGGAGCAGGGTCACTACCGAATGCGCCATCGAGCTAGTCAAAGTGAAGTTAAAAATTGCAGATATTTTCCATACTAATGTTTTATTTAATAACTGGAACAGAGTCCGCTTGTGACCACAGCCGTTGCAACACGTTCGAAACGTCAAGCTGTAAGTACTCATATCTACAAATAGGCGAATTTACTCAAAAAAATATTGAGTTTAAAAAAAAATATTAGTTACGTTGTTACGTTGATAATCTAAACTACGGAATATAAAAAAAAATAGCAAACTATATCGCGTTTAGTGCCGTCAGTATTGTGGCTAACTGGAACAGTTCCTTCGCAATCTAGTTAGTGAGTCCACAACCTTCAGTAATCCGCTATCGACCATGTATTTGACGCGGGACTCCCGCGCGAACACACGCTAACAGATACGGCGCAGGTCCGCATTAATCTAAACTTGGTCTGCGGACGCGATTGCGAATAAACAGACTTGCTAAATTCAGCATCATGGTCTATCCAGACTTCAGAGTTGATAATGATTGACATACATTATTGTTTTTGTAATTATTCTTTTAACATCAAATGGCTGAAGCATTTCTACGTAAAAAAATTGCGGAACTACTGCGTGAGCACATAATCTAAACTTGGTCTGCGGACGCGATTGCTTATAATTAGACTTAATTCAGTATCATGGTCAATGCAATAATAAGCATGACGCTACGAAGATGTTATTCATTGACGTAGAAACGGTATATATAGCAAATGGTTGGAATATTTCCTACACAATAACGCTATAACGTCTATAACGCCGCTATTGACCATCTGTTCGGAGCGGGACTCCCGCGCGAGCACACACGCTAACAGGTACGCGCAAGTCCGCAGTAATCTAAACTTGGTCCGCGGACGCGATTGCTGTAAGGCGCGACTCCGCTTTCATACGGCGCCGACGGGTTAATTACATTTCGAATTGGATGCGGAATTCGTTAGTTTACCAACAAGGGTGTTTTTGTACATGTTGATCCTTTTTCGATGTGACTATGAATGCGATGATGGTCGCTATGGCGAGAAACATGAAAAAAAATTTTTTGATTCCCTGTGTTGGTCCTTTGTCGAGTCTCGTGTATAATTGAGTGAGAATTAAAATATAAAACCAATAATATGCCTACCCCTTTAGGGATTATGGGCGTGATGTTATGTTATGTAGGCGATAGCCTCTTGACACAAAATTTCCACAAAAAAATGAGTTTGTTGGTCCTAGGACTTTACCTACCCTTCCGGGATTACGGTCATGAGAGTTAGTTAACTGGCCCGTTGGTCGAATAGTCAGAGACCTTGGCCACGAAACCAAAGGTCGCGGGTTCGAATCCCGCTAGAAGCAAATGTTTCGAGTGATGATCATGGACATTTGTACTCGAGTCATGGATGTTTATAAAAGTATTTAAGTATATCTATCCGTTCACCTAGTATCCATAGCACAAGCATAAGCTTAGTTTGGAACTAGGGAATTGGTGTGTCAGTCTGGATAATTTATTTATTTATGTGAGTAAAGATCGTGGCATATGGCGTTCGGTTCTCTCTGCCTACCCCGCTAGGGAAGTGGTGTGAAGTTTAGTTACTTAGTCAGTTATTTATTTTTAGTTATTAATCATTTATATTTTTTATTTATTGATTTAAACATTTATGGTACAAAAACCATTAGGTACGTTGGAACACTCTGATCTAGAATAACGAGTCAACTGATTCATCGACACATCGATTAAGCGGCTCGATGTTAACCGCCAGTTTATGGCGGCTTTACGCCCATAATAAATGGGATTTAATTTAAGATTTTAACGCCACACCGTTTATGGCGAAGTGCCCCATCCCGTGCTAGTGTTAGTGATTTTTAATATCAGGTCACAAACGGGAACCACTTCTTACGCATTACTTGGTAGATCTAGGCTTAAACCATATGAAATAAAAAAAAAGAAATAATTAAATAAATTGTTCACTGATTTAACACACTAAAACTTCGAAAAAGCGCGAAAGACTCTAAGTTGCAAATCAAATTCACGCAATTTTCAACCCACCAAAAAAATCCAGCAGAAAGCATGATATAAGTACAGAATTCCACGCAAGCAGAGCCGCGGGCACTCACTAGCAATTTAATAAACAATATCAAACGGTCCGCTTCCTCGGCATTCCGTTATTATACTGTACTTATTGAGGCAATTACAAGGCCCTTTGAGCCCGTCCTGATAACCCGAGGTACGAACTTGGATACGGGCGCTTTGTTATCTTAAGCGATTAAGTTAGTTTGTAAAACTGTTAAGAATTAACAGGTGCCTGTTCGGATAGTGGTCCAACAAGTTGTTTAATGGGGTGGCGTATTGTGGGTTGAGCGCAGACGATTTTAATGTTCATTCGGTATTTTTCAACTTTAGTATCTTCTGATACGATGGTTTAATCAGAACGATTATAAATATGTAAGTGAATATATTAAAATTGAAGCGGTGGTAGCTCAATGGCAAGGACACGCGCCTCTTAACCGAGAAGTGCGGGTTCAAACCCGGGCACGTACCTCTGGATTTTTTAAATCTATGTACGTATTTATACCACTAGCTCGACAGTGAAGGAAAACATCGTGATGAAACTTGCAAATCCAAACAAATTTCGATTTGTAACCATGATCCAAAAATTGTCTGGTTCCCCTATCTTAGGGTTACGAAGGTCAGATCGGCAGTCGCTTCAATGTAATGACTCGCTAAATCCTGGATCATGGTCCAAGCGGACCCCGTCTAAACACGGTATATAACGCTAGGAAGATCAAGTGAATATTTTCAGTCATTATTTAAGTGTATTTATGTTAAACGCTACCACAAACACCTTGAAACTGCAACCTTTTCTACAGACAAACCCACGAACAGCCAGCTAGCATTGTTAAGCTTGTTCCTCACATACCGAACGCGCCGGTCCGAGTGAGCTGCGTGCACACTGGCGCGTCACGCGCGCCACACATTTACCCCTAAGAGGATTCGTACCCGCGCCCTTTAGTTTCGTGCCATTGTCTCTGACCACTTACCAATGAAGATTACATGAGGAGACGATACATCATTATATTAATTTCAACGTTATACAAATTCTGTTTAGTCCGTCAGTTACATTAAAAAAAATATTGAACACGTATATTTTTATTTATTTGTCAAACAAACATTGACGAAGATACAATGCATTTAAGTTGCGCGTGACGTCACGCATTCGTAAAATTTTTACAAAATAGTGACGTCGCAAGCCCCCACTCCAAAACTTTGATGCTCTTTATCTTTGTGATTTTTAGTTCGTTTGATAAAGCGACAAATATGTGTCTAGTATTTATGTATAATCTAACTGACGGACGAATTATAGTTTTTTAATGCAGTCATCATCCCTACTGCGATGCTTGTAACTAGGTATTGCAATGCTGGATCAAGCAATCCAGCTGGTCCTAGCTCAATTTTAGCACTGCTGAACCCAGCACATATCAAAGCAGATACCTTTTGTTTTGTTAAATCTACGTTACAAAAGATCACGCTCATAATCCCCAAAGGTGTAGGCAGACTCAAAGGGGCCCCTTTAACCACATTCAGCCAAAAACAAAACTGGGCTGGGTTAGATGGAAAATAGTGAAAAACCTAAACCTAAAACCCGATATACCATTAGTCACTTTTACGACATGCTAAACTAGAACCACAGTTGGCACATTATTTTCAAGTCCCAGACCAACATGGGACAATGGGCTACGTTATCAGGAAAATTGTGAAAAAGTAGTGACAAGTAGCTAGCTCGTCGCCTACACAATCACATACCTAAAACCCGATATACCATTAGTCGCCTTTTACGACATGCTAGGCAAGAAACGAAGTTGGCACATTCTTTTTAAGTCCCAGACCTACATGGAACTAATTGAATCTAAATGAATGCTTATTAATATCAGCAGCTTAGCACTGCGGGAAACACCTTGTTTCCTTGTATAATAGTTGCAAAAATTACTTAAACCTTTTCCATATCCTATTTAAGATACTTAACAAGTTACAACAAGTGACAATAGCGATAATCGTGCTCAATAATTCCTAGAGTAAGCTTATGAAAGTCTTGACCAATCCATGAGGATTTCACTCGAATAAAAAAACCAAACTGCATACATAGTGTAACCATGCGCCCCGTTTTGAAAAGGACTTTCCCAAATCCAACAAAAGATCCAACTATTTGGATATTCTAACCGCATAAAATGGTGAATAGTCGTCTATTAATGAAACCTTCACGTTATCTTTATCTATTATAGTGAGGAATGCCGTAAAGTAGGGGTAGATCACTTTATTTTTTACTTTACTGACGATTTTTAAGTAATTTTTTTGATTAAGTAAAATTTTAATACTTCACATCATCTTGTTGGAGCGGTGGTAGCTCAATGGTAAGGACACGCGCCTCTTAACCGAGGAGTGCGGGTTCAAACCCGGGCATGTACCTCTAGATTTTTCAAATCTATGTACATATTTATACCACTAGCTCGACGGTGAGGGAAAACATCGTGATGAAACCTGCAAATTCAAACAACTTTGAATTTGTAACCATGATCCAAAAATTGTCTGGTTCCCCTATCTTAGGGTTACGAAGGTCAGATCGGCAGTCGCTTCAATGTAATTAAGCTAAATCATGGATCATGGTCTAAGCGGACCCCGTCTAAGCACGGGACATAACGCTAGGAAGATAATAATAATAATAATCATCTTGTTGCCAAGTCAAGTCAAGTATCAAACATTCGTATGTTTGATACTTGTGTTTGTTTTGTATCTGGGTGTTACTACTGTTGATTCTAATATCAGTACCACAAGTGCTTAAGCTTCTTACCTCGTAGTCAGATCAATGTATCTGATGTAGTCGGATATTTATTATATCACTAGCTGTCCCGGCGCACTTCGTAATGCATAGTTCTCGGATTTTCATTTATTATTTTCCTCGCAATGTTTTCATATTCTTTTACCGTATAGACCTTCCCTGGAAGATTACAAATATTTTGAAACCAAAATCAGCCAAATCAGTCCAGTCGTTCTCCAGTTTTAGCGAGACTAACGAATAGCGATTCATTTTTATATATAAGAAGATATTTTATTTATATTTATATCCCATTTTGATCAGACACAAAAACGGTCACTGTACATACCTGCCTAGTATAAGCAGTGTTCACACAGGCTGGTCACGTGCGCAGGTGCCGCGACCGCAGATGTAGCGCTGGCCTAAGGCTGGCACGTCGCATTTTTGAATACCCGTAAACTTGCCAGGCTATGTCGCGTTCAGTGCGCTTTTAAAGTATAACGCATGCAATGGCCCGCGGGCTGACGTCTGTCGTATTTTTAAAATAAATGCAAGACCATTGCACAATTTACTGCTTTCTCATTTCTCTCACTCAGACTCATCTTATTTACTCTTTTATACGATAGGTATATAAAATATAACGGCAAATAACAGTTCTTCCAAAAATGAGTTAGCATATATGCCACAATACACGCCTGAAGTCCCCAAAGAGGCAGGCAGAACTGATTTCTTAAACCTCTGATTCTTAAAATGAGTTTCTTTACCACATTCAGTCAACAAATAGAATGGAATCTTTTTCACAATCTTCCATCTAACCCAGCCCATTGTCCCATGTTAGTCTGGACCTTCAAAATAATGTACCAACTGTAGTTCTAGCCTAGCATGTCGTAGAAGGCGACTAATGGTATTGCGGGTTTTATGTATGTGATTGTGTAGTACGTCACGACAAGCTAGCCACTTGTCACTACTTTTTCACAATTTACCATCTGACCCAGCCCGGTTTTATTTTTGGCTGAATATGGTTAAGGCTTACTGTCCATTTGAATCTACTACCCCTTCGAGGGTTATGGGCGTGATGTTATGTTTGTTCGTTAATAGAATGAAGATAGACAGAAAATCGAGAAAAATAATAACAAGTGACTAGCTCGTCATCTATGCGAACACAAATCCAATACCCAGGACATCAATAATCGCTTTTAACCATGTTCTAGTCAAGAAACACAGTTGGTTCATTTTTGTAAGGACCGGATAGGGCCCGCAATGCTAGATCGAACAATTCAGCTGGGCCAGCACAATTCTAGCTAAATCCAGAAACGTGTGCTGGTCCAATGCCGCTGGATTTCAATCCCCACTAGAGATTGGAATGCTGGATCAAGCAATCCTGCTGGGTCCAGCACATGCGACATACATTTAGTTCTCCTAGAATTATTATATTAAAGACAGCCTTTTATACTAACTCTACAACGACAGTCTAAATATCCTCATTGAAGTCTTCGACTATTTCCACGTGCAAACTATTTGAACAACACGAGCGCTGCTGATCGCGTCACGCGCGCCGGTAATGTTAGCAGTGCAGGTGCGGTGCGCTCGGGTCGAGGCTTCACTGACAGCGTGAGTTTGGATGGCAAGAGGTTCCAATGGCGAAAAAAAAATCGATATATACAGTGAAATATTAGAAAGAAGAACAGTTTAAAACTAATATTAAAACTTATGACAAAATACTCCTTATATATATTTGATAAAAAATAAAAAAAAAGATAAACAACTGTGTTCGGAGCCTATATATACACCTTTTACCACATAGGTAAAAGGTGTATATTCTTTTTTAATAAGTTTGTGTCTGTATAGGCGATTATCTATCCACGACCACATTGATACCTTCCACTATTTCAAGGTGTAAACTATTTTAACAATACGCTCGGGCACCGCTGATCGTGTCACGCGCGCCGGTAATGGCAGTGCAGGTGCGGTTCGCTCGGGCTGCGGCCTCACTGACAGCGGGGGACAGTTTAAAAATATCGCGGTGTAAAATTAATGAAATACTAAAATAAAATAGAAATATACAATGAAATATTACATTAAAAAGTCGAAAGATTTTAAATTAATATAGAAACTGAAGACCTCATCAATAGTCTCAATGATTGTTTGGTCTTAACTGTCGTAACATTCAGTACATTATTGTTCAATTCCTAGCCTATTATATCGCAAAAAGCGACTAATAGTGTATTAGGTTGGTCATTGTATATCAATGCTAGCCACAACCACATGGAACTGTTCAGCTATTTCAAGGTGCAAAATATTCGAGCAACATGTGCGTCACGTGCGCCGGTAATGTTCGGAGCGCAGGTGCGGCTCGCGCGGGCTGTGGCTTCACTTAGAGCGGAGAACGGTTTAAAATAGTTTATAGTAATCGAAGTGCTCGCTTGGGCTGCGGCTTCACTGACAGCGGAGAACGCTTTGTAATAGTTGCGGGTACAAAATGATAAATTGTAATAAGCAATTAAATATTCTTGGCTGTATGTTTAAGGGACCTGCTGCGTTTTTGACTCTGCCTACCCCTTCGGGATTATGGGTGTAATGTTAAGTAATATTCTAAACAAAATTAACTTCCAATCGTCATTAAAACTTTTAACAAAAAGTTTCTAACTATGCATACGAAATAAAATACATAATTATTAAAAACTGGAGAAACTTATAATCAAACTTATAATAACAAATACTTTATTATTTTATGTTAAAAAAGTGAAAGTACTTACATAATATAATTGGAAGAATATAACTTTAGATACTTTTCCATAGGTATAAAATACAAACGTACGTTTGTATCAACTTCCCACTAGCTCTATACTCTAGGTACTCGCCGTTACTGATAAGTCAAAACTCAAATTCAAAACAGAACTGCTTTCAAACGGTATTGTTGCAGATCTTTCATCACTTTTAGATTTAAAACAAAGAAGACACGCCCGGGCGTTGTTGACCGCGTCACGTGCCCCGGTAATGTTCAGAGTGTAGGTGTGGTTCGCTCAGGCCGTGGCTTGATAGTGAGCGGTGAATTATTTATTACGATACATACGTATCATATGTAAAAAATACAATATATTACTGCAATATAATATAAATTTTACTTGGCAAATTAAGTGGAACGTTTTCAAGGAAAAGTGATAAAATTTGTGTAAACACTTTGACGGCGCAGTTACTTCATTCAATTCTGAAAATGCTGTTTAAAAATTTGCTTAGGTTTTCTTATCATATCTAAACCATATTCACTAATTGAGCATCCGTATTTTTACTTAAAATGTTTTAGGTTGACTTACTACTTACATATCGTCACGCCCGTAATCCCCGAAAGGGTAGACAGAGTCAAAGGGCCAGCTAACTTCCCCTTAAACACTTTTAGCCAAAAAAACTGGGCTAGGTTAGACTTAATGCCCCCGTTATTACAATAGATGAAACTAATAATATACATCTACAAATACTTCACAAAGAAACAAGACTAGACATAGTTAATCAATTAAACAATAACATATTAGCAACAGATGTAAATTGAAACTGTAAATGTACCAAAAATTATTCTCTTCAATTTTCCGCGGGCAGATTGCCCAAAAGGCTGACAACTTTGCCAAGATCGAATTGAAAATTTAACTTTTTGTATTTTTCACTCAGTAGGTGGTGTGAGTTATGGCCAAGGAAGAATTACGAGATAGGCATACCGCCTTCTATTGCGGTCATCAAGAAATATGGAAAAAAAAATTATATATTTTTTTTATATAATTAACATATTTCAACATTTCTACTATTTTATGTATTATATATCATTGAATTTTATTTCTAGGCTCTTCCATTTGTAATTCCCTTCGTAACACTATCCTTTACATTTTTACACATACATCACTTAAATTGAAAGGTTTCCAAAATGTCGAACATTATACATAGATTTAATTTTACCAGGATACTTTTCACCGGGGAAAATTTAACGATCCCATTGGAGGTACAACAAAGTCCCTTAAATAGACCGAGCCCCACTAAAACGGACCAACAGAAGGCAGTGTGATAAAATGTACCATCAGCCTCGCTCTCACAACACCCCAGCCCTACATCCGCTGCAACAGCCCTCATGTATATTTAAGCTGATGTGTGCTGCTTTGAAAATCTCATGGAATCTTTTAGCCAGCCCCAGGGACAAGTTGGTTTTGTTCCGCGCTAAAGTATTAACGTAATTGTGACAGAGAGAACCGAGGCTAGTGTTTGTGCACTCTTGAGATGCACTTGTTGTGAAAATCTTGTAATATTCCATTTGAGAAAGTTTCTGACGTGGATGTGTTAAATTGGACTTTTAGTTGCATTTTTTCGATACCAACTTTTCTGTCTTTGAATTCGAATCGAATTCAGTTTATTACAAAGACAATTGTGTGGTCTACAGGAACAACAAACATTTCCGGAATAAATATGAATAGTCGGATAGACTTTTTTATCCTGGAAAAAGTTAGTATTGGGTAACAATGCAATGCGTCTACGCACGTATGAGTGACAAGACTGATAGTGATGAAATTTGTTACAACACAATCAGAACCCAAAAAAATGTCTTAGGGTCCAAACCTTGGCGTACCAGCTGGTAGTCGCTTCAATATAATAACCAGAACCTCCAAATCTAGGACCATGTTCCAAGTGGACTCCATTAGAAGCGAAATACGATGCTAAGATGATTCATGAAGACACGTAGTAAGTTATCAATTTAACTATGTCTAAACAGTGTTTCCTCTCCTTTTAATAAAATTGAGGACCAATAGCTAAACTAACTAACTAACTAACTAAACTTCACGCCACTTCTCTAACGGGGTAGGCAGAGAGAACCGAACGCCATATGGCACGATCATCGATATCATCTTTGTAATTAAACAGACAGATTTTCGCATTCATAACTGCTATTAGTTAAGCTTAAGAAGCCCCACGAGTCCGAATTTCTTGCTAACTATTCACTAATCCACAACAGTTTCAGTTCAATATCCTTATCCCACTATAAACCCAACAGGACACATTCTATTTAATTACAGTGAGGTAAACTAAAACCGGTTTCGACGTCTAACCGAACAGAAAGACAATTATCAAAGTATCAATTAAATTTGTTTTTTTTTTTTAACAAATTGGCATTAAAAATGTTTACAATACTATAATAAAAACAATCAAACTATCTAGGAACAGTTGATAAGGCCATATATCCCATTATAAAACAAGATCAAGTAAGGGCATTGCTGAAGTGATATCATTGAGTTTGCTGCAGTATTCTTTTACGAAAAATCACTCTTTAAGGGGGTCGAGACTTAGGATTGGCATACAAAGCTGAGAAGAAGATCTAAAAGGCGCATTCCTCAATTAAGTCAATCTAAGATTGGCAGGCATTGGAAGGAAGCAGAAAATAAATTCGCCAAGTGATATCGTTGTAAACGCTTTTTCTACTAACTTTTACTTGCGGGTAAGGTTCACGTGAAATTTAGTCTGTTACAGAGACTTGGTTAAATTGTTAAGGCGGGAAGAAGTTCTAGGAAAGACATTCCTCAAATGACGTCATTGTAAACTGTTCCAGTTTTATAGTCGTATATACAACATACATACATACATAACAACACGCCGAAAATCCTCGAAAGGCAGAGTCAAAGCGGCAGCAGGCCCCTTTAACCAAATTCAGCCAAAAACAAAACTAGGCTGGACTGGGTTAGATGGAAAATTGTGAAAAAGTAGTGACAAGCGGCTAACCTGTCGCCTACACAATCACAAACCCAAAACCCCATATACCATTAGTCGCCTTTTAAGACATGTTAGGCAAGAACCACACTTGGCATATTCTTTTTAAGTCCCAAACCAACATGGGACAATGGGCTGGGTTAGATGGAAAATTGTGAAAAGCAGTGACAAGCGGCTAACCTGTCGCCTACACAATCACACACCCAAAACCCGATATACCATTAGTCGCCTTTTACGACATGCTAGGCAAGAACCACAGTTGGCATATTATTTTTAAGTCCCCGACCAACATGGGACAAAAGATATATATATACAAAGCTAAGAAAAATCCTTGAAAGACTTCCAAAAGCCAAGTGGCTCACTGTAAGCCACCGCAGTATGCGTCGGCCAACCGGCGCAGCCGCCTTAATCGTCCCGGGCAAGTGTAAGCAGCCCGGGGGACAAATAACGAGCCGCTCGGATGATGGATGCCGATGAATAAATTATGCGGCGGTTAATCGAACCCGGCAACTTCGCTAATTGTCTGAGGTGCCCGTTTGTCCGCAACGTTGACGGTGGATTATTTAATTTAGTATTGCTGCGGCTGTATTATTCCGTTGCCGAATGGAAATGGGGGTCCGGAAGTGCGCTCGGCAAGTTGGGAAATAAAGACGTGGTCAGTGGATTGTTTTTCTTGACAGTTTAAACGAAATACGGCTTAGTGCAAATATTGCATAGTTTGTGCGTTATAGTGCTAATTGCATTACTAGGCAACATACAAAATCACATAACCGGATCTGCTTATTCTACTCAGATCAAAAATTAAGAAAATCATATGTTTTCTTTTAAAATATGTATCCCAAGTATCCCAAGTAATCCCAAGTTGGTCAGGGACTTAAAAAGAATGTGCCAACTGTGCTCCTTGTCTAGCATGTTGTAAAAAAGACTGATGATACATCGACTTTTGGGTATGTGATAATTTAGGCGACGAGGTAGCCACTGGTCGTTACTTTGACACAATTTTCCATCTAACCCAGCCCATTTTTATTATTGGCGAAATGTGGTTAAAGAAGCTGGCCTTACGATCTGACAACCCCTTCAAGGATTACGTATGTACAGTAATTTATCGTACTGTTATTTACCTGACTGTTGAAAATCCACCACAAAGTCAGACAAACAAGCAACATTACCGCCAACCAAGCACCTCTCACGCTCAAAAGCAAAACGCATCGCAATAACCAACGCCGTAACACCGGAATGATCCCGCAATCTTTCTCGCATAACACGAAAATTCCAAATGAACCCCGTATATTTATGGCGTTGTTTTCCATTCCGCGACACGTGCCCGCCCCGGCATTCCCTGGCATCGGCTGGCCGGGGCTTATTTATCGTCCCTTCAAAATATGCGGGCCCTGGTACAATATGTGTCTGCCACTGATACGACTAATATACTCACCAGCACAGGACGCATTCATAATGATGGTGACGATAATGTTTTGATAGGATTATTTAATTTGGATAGGTGATTCGTCGGATGTTGGTCTG
Organism: Glyphodes perspectalis; assembly: GCA_951394215.1. Taxonomy (NCBI): domain Eukaryota; kingdom Metazoa; phylum Arthropoda; class Insecta; order Lepidoptera; family Crambidae; genus Glyphodes; species Glyphodes perspectalis. Next base: position 949,269 of record OX596203.1, on the reverse strand, counting down.
GGACTTAAAAAGAATATACCAACTATGGTTTTTGCCTAGCATGTCGTAAAAGGCGACTAATGTTATATCGGGTTCTGGGTGTGTGATTGTGTAGGCGACAGGTTAGCCGCTTGTCACTGCTTTTTCACAATTTTCCATCTAACCCAGCCCGGCTTTATTTTTGGCTGAATGTGGTTGAAGGGGCATGCTGCCTCTTTGACTCTACCTACCCCTTCGGGGATTATGGGCGTGATGTTATGTATGTATGTATGTATTCGTCGGATACATAGTGATAAAGAGTTATTCGTAATGATCTATGTTTCCTGTGATGAACATGGACATTTGTACTCGAGTCATGGATGTTTAGAATCGTATTTAAGTCGTATTTATATGTATACGTTTACCTAGTATCCATAGCATAAGCTTATAAGCATTTTTTAGGTCTAGGGAATGGGACTGTCAGTCTGGAGAATGTATTTATTTGATTACTGATGCATAACGCAACAATATTTAATTCACAAAAGCTCCTTGCACTTGGAGAATCACTTATATTTATATTTTTGAATCTTTGGCACGTCTGTTTATAAAGGTTCGCCACCCCTGCTAAAAGCTAGGTGACGTTATGAATGCCGAGCGTGTTGATTACACGATTCCGCGAGGCGCCGCGAAATATTTCAATGAATAGTTCACATTTGCATAAGTTACGATTAAGACGGGTTAGGCGATCCACCCGCTTTCAGTATAGGGGAATTATTAGCCCACCGTGTTTTGATTAAATCAGAATAAATTTGAAATTCTGAGTTTTCAATTTATGAAATATGTAGATCAAAGATTATATCAAATCTTTATTGCTTATTATGATTTGCAATAAATTAAACTTCACGAATTATGCGACTATTGGGTACCGAACTTGGCGGTAACATAATTAAACAATAGTGCTTTTGTTAAACCTGTATGACTGAAGTATTTATGAAATTTAGTTTTACACCAGAGTTTTTATTCAATTAAATTATACATACATACTATTAAATTATGTATCATTAATTTAATAATTAAAATTGAACTCATAATAAATTAATTTTAATACGACATTATTGTGACAAAAATCGTGAGTAAAAATCAGTACTGCCAACTTCAAACACTAATTTATGCTCATAGATAAAGTATGAACTTTAATAAAATTGAAAAAAAAACTAATGTATATCCGGAACAAACACCCCTCACATATGATACGCCTGCCCTTACAATTCCTACTACAGCTTTTCCAAACATATCTAAAAGAAACAATCACAAGAAATCCCCTTTCCAAACGCTAATCATAGCCGATTTAAAGGACACTCCCTCCGAGCAGACTTCAAATATTATCTTTTAAAATGACATGCGCACAGAGGCAAAATTTGTAAGCACTCCAAACAACTAATGGCAGTTTGCACATTCACAGTTCACAGCGGATGGGGCCGGGGCTGATTGCAGCCAGGCTGCGGTGGTAATCGTCATATACATTTCTTTGGCGATGATCGATTATGTGTGCTTCCGAATTCCTTTGAAGTTTTAAAGGTGTAGACTTAATATAAACTAGCTCAGGTTGGTCTGGGATTGAGGAAGAATGTGCCAAATGTGCTCCTCGCTTAAGATGTCATAATAGTGTATTGAGTTTTGGGTTTGTGATTAGGTAGGCGATGAGCTAGTCTCTTGTCAGTGCTTTTATACGCACAGAGAAGTATTATTTCATAACTATAATTCGTCATATATTTACTAATTATTCTACTGCTAAATATTATGTACATACGTAAGTATATCATCACGCCCGTAACCCCCGAAGAGGTAGGCAGACCCAAAGGGGCAGCTAGCCTTCTTAACCAAATTCAGCAAAAAAAAACTGGGCTGGGTTAGATGGGAAATTGTGAAAAAACAAGTGACAAATGGCTCGCCGTCTGCACAATCCAAAACCCGATATACCATTAGTCACCTTTTACGACATGCTAGGCAAGAAACACAGTCGGTACATTATTTTTGACTCCCAGACCAACATGGGACAAATATTAGGTACTTTTTAATTAATAAAAGTTAAAATACTCACGTTTGTCGGATAACATAGCGTATGAAATCAGCGCATGACATGAATCTGAAACAATACAAAATTAACTTATTAATCAGATAGTTTGTGACCAGCGGCGAATAATTAGTATTAGTAAAATATTGTAATAGTACTCATAATAATACAGAACATAAATAACTCATTTGCATTACCCGAGTGCGTTGCTAACAGATGTCTTTAGTTCATTCTAATCGTATAATAAAGAAAAAAAAAATTCAGTCGAATAGAGAACCTCCTTCTTTTTTTTTAAAGTTGGCTAAAAATGCAATATGATCCTAAAGCTGGCACCAATTTTTGGGTAGGTATTTGAGGCAAGCTGAAAACTTATCCCATACCTTTCCTATTATACCTCAACATGGAACTGCAGACCTGGATGATGAGTGGCGGGGCTAAATCAACCCCTAAATTATTATTTTTTTTCAAAAATATGTTTGAGGCAATACGCAAATTTTAAAGGTTGTAGATTCATGTTTAAAGAATAAAAAAAATGCCAGACGAATTAGTCGGGGTTTCAACATTGCTAGACTAATATTTTACGGAAAAAAAAATTAAGGCAGCTTGAAATTTTAATTGGGTATTATTTATTACTAATAAAATAGGATTTAAAAAAAAAACAGAACACTTTGGTGGGACCTGCCAGGTGACCGATCTAAGTATATTGATTTACCCTCACTACTCACCAGCCAGGGCTGCAGTTTTGTATAGAAGAGGTATAGGACTAGTTTTCAGTTTTTAGGCACCAATATTTGGGTAGAATGGTACTAATATTTGGGTAGAAAAGAAAATAATATAGTAGAAGCTACTATATTCTTTCTTTTACAAAAATAGTTACAAGAGTTATCTCGACACCGATTTGCTTCTAGAATTAGATACTTAACGCTCTCTTACTTAACTTTTTATGAGTTAAGGAAGTGTGCGAAGTGGCGTGAAGTTTAGTAAGTTAAGTAAGGATATAAGTCAAATTCAAAATATTCTTTATTTATATAGTTTTCAAGAAAACACCTATAAATCGCCAAATACAGGTAAAGCCAAAACTATATGATTCTACCACCGGTTCGAAATGTTGTATCTAAATGGTTAGGGCACGCGCCTTTTAACCGAGGAGTGCGGGTTCAAACCCGGGCAGTACCTCTACATTTTTCAAATCTATGTACATATTTATACCACTAGCTCGACGGTGAGGGAAAACATCGTGATGAAACCTGCAAATCCAAAAAACTTTGAATTTGAACCCCTATCTTTGGGTTACGAAGGTCAGATCGGCAGTCGCTTCAATGTAATTACCAGACTCGCTAAATCCTGGATCGTGGTCTAAGCGGACCCCGTCTAAGCACGGGACATAACGCTAGGAAGATGAAGCTCGGGTTTCTAAGGAAAATGGAAACCCAAGGAAAAATAAGGAAGAACCCACTGATAAAAACACTTCACTCACAAAAACAATGCCCTCAGTCGTTTATTATATTATCTTTACATTAACGCTGGCTCATAAATGAATTTATAGATCTTAATACAATATGACTTTATGCCATCCTTTTCTATCCTAAAGGTGAATAAACCGACCAACATCAAATCCTGATGAACTCATGCCCATCTCAAGTAATGGCACATCACTATAGCATACGATGTAACATAAAAAATGTATGAATACAGAATTTTACTGTCCATGGCCGATATAATATAGATCGAAAATTATTGTCTCTATAAATTGCGAGCTATGGACTCAGCAAGAAAGATGGAATAGTCTCGAGCATTCATCAATATTTGATTTGATTGTTTTTTCTTTGTTTTGTAACCGTTGCATCTAACCGCGACTTTTCTCGCGTATTTTGAGGAAATTATGTTTTTCTAGTCGAGGCAATGTTTTAACTAAAAGACTAGAGAGATATTTTCATCCAAGCCAGCCCACTGTCCCATGTTGGTCTGGGACTTAAAAACAATATGCCAACTGTGGTTCTTGCCTAGCATGTCGTAAAATGTGACTAATGGTATATTGGGTTTTGGGTGTGTGATTGTGTAGGCGACAGGTTAGCCGCTTGTCACTGCTTTTTCACAATTTTCCATTTAACCCAACCCGACTTTATTTTCGGCTGAATGTGGTTGAAGGGGCATGCTGCCCCTTTGACTCTGCCTACCCCTTCGGGGATTATGGGTGTGATGTTATGTATGTATGTACTAGGGAGACACCGACAGAACCACACACATTCCTTGATATCTAGATAGCATACAAAACTACCATCTGGATCTGGAATTAGCAACTTGATATCCTGATGGTATGGACGACCGTATGCCATTTGCCGCCTCCATCATATAAACCGTAGACATCTCTGCCTAGCACAAGTAAGACGACACATTTAAAATAGGCAACAGAACCACCGTCGGAAGTGTCAAATCATATGTTAACCACTTTATAATATAAATAAATATATAATAAATAATAATAAATTCTCTAGACTGACAGTACCAATTCCCCAGTCCCAAACGAAGCGCTTATGCTATGGATACTAGGTGAACGGATAGACATACTAAAATAAATACGCTTATAAACATCCATGACTCGAATACAAATGTCCATGTTCATCACACGAAACATTTGCCCCTAACGGGATTCGAACCCGCGACCCTCGGTTTCGTAGCCAGGGTCTCTGACCACTCAACCAACGGGAAAGTCTATCAGTTAGCATCAATATTCCCAAAGTAAATAGCTTAAACACTTATAATGTTAACATACTTAAGACAATAATATAATATTTCATCAACAACTGTTTGTCTCGATGTATAGATCAAACCTACATTTACCCATTACTTTTGAAGTTTGCACCATTGCAACGAAGCTATGATATGTACGTATAGAATAAGATGATAAATCTACAATGCATTTGTGCAATTCGAAACCTTTGTTTTCCACAGCTCCAATATTTCGCTCGTCAACCCCAAACGCCGTATCAATATAGACGCATCCCATTATTCCCGATACCGTAGCGCTTCGGAGAAATGAAAAATACCAAATAATGGGATTTTCTCCCGAACTGCAGCCTAGCGGACACATTTGATCAAAAACCAACGTTGATTTGGTTATTTTATTACGAGGCTCGCCTCCAGTTGAATGTAATGTCACTTGCTCCAAAGATAAGTGGCTTGGAAAGGTATGGTAGCTCATTTTTGGGGATTTGTTGGTGTAAGAAATGATACATACGTATATAAACATCACGCCTGTAATCCCTGAAGGGTTAGGCAGGGTCAAAGAGGTAGCCCCTCCCACTACACTCAGCCAAAAATAAAACGGGGCTGGGTTAGACGGAAAATTGTGTAAAAGCAGTACCAAATAGCTATCGCGTCACCTACACAATCACAGATCCAAATACCGATATACCATTAGTCAGCTTTAACGACATGCTAAGTAAGGAACACTGTTGGCACTTTCTGTTTAAATCCCAGACCAACATGGGACTAGAAATTATAGCTTACTAACTTACCTCATTAAGGTTTAACCATGTTTCAAGAGTTTACAAGTTTGTTTTTGTTGTATTTGGAATAGGATGGAGACTTCAACATTTCAGCCTATGGTGTCTTGAAGCTATATAGCCGTTGGTACAAGTAAACCTGTGTTTTGTGGCATTTTTTATCCGTGAGAAATGCAAAATACAACTCACGATCTATTAAAAACGTATTGAGGCTGTCAACATTTGATAGAAAAGAAAAGTACCAAATTTCTAATCTATATTGCATAGTTGCTAAAAATCAGCAATGACTTAGATGAAGGTGCTATTCACAGACCAAAACATTTCACCGTAATGCAACAATTTCGGTACGAAACTCAAAAAAGCAAACTCCGTATTTCGAACGGCACCCCGGCAAAGACATGTAAACTTAAAGGGCCGTTTAAAGTAGGCCCTCGAAGCCTATTTGGAACCGAGGAAATAAGGCCTCGTAAAAACTCAAGTTTTAATCAGGAAAATATAAAGTCGCCGTAACGGAGGCCCACCTGAATTTTTATGGAACAAAAAGTTGGTGTGAATAATCCCGAATTTCCTCGGTTTTGGGGGAGGAAATGCGATTCAGAGGTTCTTTGAAATAGACCCTAATTAGGCGAAATCTGTTTAACAGTCAGCGGAGAATTGACTAGAACTATTATTGCAAACATTTACAATGAGACGGCCGTTCGAAAATTGATCCAATTTTACGATAACGTAAAAGCCTATTTCACAAGTGTTGTAAAACAAATTGATATAAGTATAGACCTTCTTATTTCTGAACTTTTGATAACTTATTTTCTTTATTTAATCCAACAAGTTGCTTTTTTATACATCATTACACAATGCATCAAGTTTTCTCTATCCCAGTTTACATAAAACTTAGAAAAAGGCAACACACAGATATCAATCTCTTAATTTAGGTAGCAATCTGACGGCATAATAATATTCTAACAATATTAGGGTTTACTAAGAACTAACTGACTTACTAAAAGTGCGTGATGGATATAACATCTCAGTTAAATAAATGTCAATACGTCGTCTCGGTAATAAAAATGAAAGCTGACAAAATGGACTCAGCAGTTTTAAGTCGCTTTATTGATTTGCATGTAAATAAGAATGCAAACTGATAGGATACACTGTCCCAAGTTTGCATAACAATCAATGTAATATACTAACATAGTTTTAAGTTCAATTGCTAACATGATACATAAGATTCATGGTCTCGCAATAAATGATTAAACGTCCCATGATGGTCGGGGACTTAAAAAGAGTTGTCTCTTGCCTAGCATTTCGTAAAAGGCGACTAATTGTATATGGGGATTTGAGTATGTGATTGTGTAGGCGACGAGCTAGCCACTTCTCACGATTTTTTCGCAATTTTCCAGCTAACCCAGCCCAGTTTTGTTTTTGCCCAAATGTGGTTAAAGGGGTTTGTTGCCCCTTTGACTCTGTTCACCCCTTCGGGAATTATGGGCGTGATGTTCTGTGCAATAAATGATTTTTATTTTATTATTTCTAAACCAATCATTATTATATCAGACAAGACTCTACGTCGCAATTACACCACCTTGTATTGGCTGTAATTTTGAGAAAATTATCCATTCCACCATCGCCCATCTTGCATAAATTCTCAGAAATAAATATTGCTTCAACAGAATCACTTAAGCTAGTCCCCATCTCGAGATTATTCATGAACCTGCGCTTATAGGAACCAGATCTAAATCACAAGGCTCATACATCAAGCCTACAGGAGCCGTATTTCCCAACTCGTCTGCCGTCATTAGACGCACGTACGTCCAATAAGGCAGATAACACACTACCGATTGAGCAGCGATACTAATGCGATAGATTCGCGATACAAAATAATGCTGAGATGATACTGGATATTGGGTTATTGACGGCGACCAGCGACAAGCTATCCCCTTGCAGTCACTACTTTCACGACTTAAACAAACTCCGATTGAACAGCGATACTAAGGCGATAGATTTGTGATACAAATGCTCAAATGTTTCTATGGGCCTTAATGATATTATTCTTACTGTGTTCCTTACTTAGCATGTCGTTCAAGACGACTAACGATGTACTAAATGTTGGGTGTGTCATTGTGTAGGCAACGAGCTAGCCAATTGCAGGCACTACTTTCGCGACCTTCCATCTAACCCACAAAAAAGAGTGTTTTTGACTAAATGTAGTTTGAAGAGCTTATTAGTCTAGTACTATATCTACATACCATAACATCACGCCCATAATCCCCAAAGGAGTAGATTAAAGAGGGGAACAGCAGGCCCCTTTAACCACATTGAGCCAAAATAAAACTGGGCTCGGTTAGATGGAAAATTGTGAAAAAGTAGTGACAAGTGGCTAGCTCGTCGCCCACACAATCACATACCCAAAACCTGATATACCATTAGTCACCTTTTACGAAATGCTAGACAAGAAACACAGTTGGCACATTCTTTTTATTTTTAAGTCCCAGACCAACATGGGACTTTGTATTCTACCTGCACCTTTAGACAATGCGGGCGTTATATGTAGGATGTTAAATATATATTCGCATACAGTAGTCTTTTGATATTGTTTACACTATAGTAGCAGATATGGTTTTTTGATTCCTATCCTGAACCAACACTCATCATTATCGTCGAATCAATAACGATCATTGATCTATTAGCTCCTCGATAAGACACTCACTACGAAAATTCGTAACGGTATGTACGTTACATTACGCTGTACACGCTTCGAAAGGTTGACTCGATGCTACAAGGCTACGAAATATTGTGGCGATGCTACTTGCATAAACGCTACAAAACGTTGTAACGATGCTACACGCTTAAACGCTACGAAAGATTATAGCGATGCAACTCGCTTACACGATACAGAAAGTTATAGCAATGCTACACGCTTAAACGCTTCGAAAGATTGTAGCGATGCAAATCGCTTACACGATACAGAAAGTTATAGCGATGCTATACGCTTAAAAACTACGAAATATTATAGCGATGCAATATGTTTACACGACACAAAAGGTTGCAGCGATGCTACACGTAACGAATGTTCCCAGTGTGTAAAGAGCCTAACGCGAAGAAGCCACAGCGGGCTATAACGGAACATCCACTTTGTAATATTCGATTTAAATGCATGCTGGCGACACCTGGCGGTGTGTCGAGATGGCTCTGCCTCCCTAAATACCGGGATATCAGGTCAATATCACGGGCATGTTAATAACTGGAGAGTCTAGTGCTATGGGGGGCTATGTATATACATAGCTTTACTGGGGGGACTATAATGTTTACAGTAAGAACTCTGAATAAAGTCCTGTAGAATCTGATACGTGAGGGGGTTATGTAGGTATTCAATTGTTTGCTGCGGAGTATCAATATCATCTTCCTAGCGTTATGTCCCGTGTTTAGATGGGGTCTGCTTAGACCATGATCTAGGAGGTAGCGAGTCTGGTAATTACATTGAAGCGACTGCCGATCTGGCCTTCGTAACCCTAAGATAGGGGAACCAGACAATTTTTGGATCATGGTTACAAATCCAAAGTTGTTTGAATTTGTAGGTTTCATCACGATGTTTTCCTTCACCGTCGAGCTAGTGGTATAAATACGTACATAGATTTGAAAAATCCAGAGGTACGTGCCCGGGTTTGAACCCGCACTCCCCGGTTAAGAGGCGCATGTCCTTACTATTGAGCTACCACCGCTCTTAAGTAGGAGTATCAATAGTTATTCTAATAATAATATATCTATAATTTCGTATTCGCATTGCTAAGCCCTTCGAATATTATGGTCTTACTTTTATATTTTGACTAGCTAACCCGGCGTACTTCGTAACGCCCCGTTTTCAGATTTTCAATACTCTTTTTTTTATTTGATGAACCTTCACTTGACATTAACAAACACAACTAGAAAAGTATTAGCGAAATCGGTAAAGCCGTTCTCAAGTTATAGCTTTGAGGTGGACCACCCTTATCACTTAGGGGTATGAAAAATAGATAACAACCTATTCTCAGACCTACCAAGTGTACATATGAAAGTTCATCCAAATCGGTTTAGCCGTTTCGGAGGAGTATGGCAACTAACACTGTAACACGAAATTTATATATATATATATATAATTTTTAAATATACACTTTATTTTATGTATTACTTAAAACTACTTTTATTTAGAGAAAAACTATAAATATCCGCGCTGACTGCCATTTATAAATAACTAGCTGTCCCGGCGAACTTCGTATCGCCCAGTAAATGAAAATCGACATTGATTTGTCGATTGACATTTAACATTGACAGATACGAATCCCACCGTTTTATATGAGAAAATACTTTTGCTTTTATTTTGTTTTATCGTAAATTTTTCAATGTTTTTAATAGTTACTCTGTTATTCTGGACGAAGACAAATCCAACAAATCAAAAACAACGTAAATCGGTTCAGCCGTTCTCGACTTATAAGTGGTGTAACAAACACGACTTTGTTTTATTTATATATATAAGATAAGATATATTTATTGTTATTTAATATAAATGTTGTGGGTACTTAACACTACCAATAAAAATCACACTGTAAGACTATTTTCGAATAAAAACTGTCAGGTGCAAACTTGTCCCCGATTGTTTCGACTAATTCCTAACATTGCTACCATCTGTTACCTCATAAACTATTCAACAAATCTCAAGCCTCCAAACAACATTCGCCTTTACAGTAACACCTTTAAGGTTGATTTTGCTAAAGTTTAAGGTGTTGGGTCCAGAGGCGGAATGACCTCAAAGGTAGTGGACTTAGCAGCCTCTTACAACACGTCCAGAAGACACAAGGGAATGCTGGACTCTAAGAACCAGTACGTGCTAGATTACTACCGAGTGCAACTGAAAAATGTATAGCACACCCGATTCATACCAAATACAGCTTTTTAATGGGAAATAAAGGAATTGGTTTGCAATGTTGAAGACTTATCTTAAGACAACATTTTTATCTAATTTAATATTATGAAGATTAAGTATTTACCTGAATTAGGTATATTTATATGGAATAGAAAAACAAAAACTATTTATGGTTAAAATTCCATGTTGTTCTAGTAGGTGTGTAAGGATTGTGCCATATGGGGTTGGTTCTCGCTGCCTACCCCGCTAGAGAAGTGGCGTAAAGTTTAGTTAGTTAGTTTTATGTACTTTCAAAAATGTATGTTATTATTAGAAAGTTAAATCATTCAGAAACAACATAAGTTACTTTTGCGTCGACTATTACTAGATTAGTATCTCCGTATTTGTTATCTATACTTATAATAAATATGTAGAGAGGTCAATTCTGTACATGAAATATATTTTCAAAATAACTATCAGGGGGTGATTAGTGATCGATACTGATGCCAAAAATGCAATAAGTAAATTTTTTGTCTGTCTGTCTGTCTGTATGTTCCTTATAGAAACAAAAACTACTCGACGGATTTTAACGAAACTTAGTACAATTATTCTTCATACTCCTGGGCAGGTTATAGTATACTTTTCATCACGCTACAATCAATAGGAGCAGACTAGTGAAGGGAAATGTTGGGAAAACGGGAGCAGTTACTCCATTTTTTAAGCTTCCGTCGCGTGTGCAGCCTTAATGGTTAAAGTTACATAGAAATCATCTATGACGGAAATAGTCTTTATAATATTAACCATAAACGCGGGTGACACCGCTGGCACAGCTAGTATAAAATAGTCAGTATTAATTATCGGAAACTAACTTTTACCTGCGACTTTGCCGTGGAATTTCAAAGGCTCTAACGAGTGACCTATATGATCTATTAATTACACAAAAAATATTGCTTCCGTCCATGTTTTTTTTTTCTATTTCAGGCAGATATTTTTTCGCATTTATAACAGTAGAAAGAATACCGGATACCGATAACATCGAAATATAAAACAAGTATAATAAAAATGTCCTCCTAACCGATATCGGTTATGGCGGCCAATCTCAACGAGGATTAGCCAACTGCGCAGGAGATATTATAGTGCACAAGTGTATGCTCAAACACATGTGCACTCTCTATTCCTTCACTCTCAAAGTCCGGTGAGACGGCAATTCGACATGACCGGAGAGATCAGGCGCAGGACCATTAGCTTAACGTGCTTTCCGAGGCACGGGGATGTTTAAGCCGACAACTTTCTGACTCCGGGATGTTACTAAGTAATTTTAATATTGAAATACCCAGCCACAAATTTTTGGCCCCCGAGAATCGAACCCGGGACCTCTTAGTCCTTAGGCAGCGCATGCTACCACTAGACCAACGAGGCAGTCAAAACAAGTATAGAAATGTGATGATACTATTTTATTGATTTGTGTAAAATACTTTAACATCTAGTTGAGCATAACCTTTGCAAGCTCCAACCCTATAATGTTTTATACACACTCAATCGGTTATTGGATTTTATATAATCCATTTTTTCTTTACCCGAATTCGTATCATCTCCCGCAATGAACTTTTATGGTAACGAGATAAAACAACACACGACTTTACGTCACACAGAACACTCATAGGGTTGCCATGGGATACTATAAATTTTATGGGGTAACAGCCCTTACACAGTGGTGATATTACCTATCGCCCTTTACTGAAAATATTAATTGCAACAAATAACTATGAACGTATTACAGTAATCAGAATTCTCTGATTTTACACTCTAAAGGCAACGAATTGCAAGAAAATAGATCTTTAGACACAAGAGCAGCCCAGCAGAATCTGAAGAGCTAGAAGCTTATTTATCTAATCACTTTTTACCCATAAAATCTGGGACTTGAAAATAATGTGCCAACTGTGTTCCTTGCCTAGCATGTCGTAAAAGACTAATGGTATATCGGGTTTTGGGTATGTGATTGTCTAGGCGACAAGCTAGCCACTTGTCACTACTTTTTCACAATTTTTCATCTAACCCAGCCCAGTTTTGTTTTTGGTTAAATGTGGTTAAAAGGGTTTGATGCCCCTTTGACTCTGCCTTTCGCTTCGGGGATTACGGGCGTGATGTTGTAAATAAATAAATAAAAACTGTGTTGAATCAAATATAAAATAATGTACAAATTACTAACACCAACTGTACCAAGTACTTAATTAGTCACTTTGACATTCCAAGAAAGAAAAGCAGTTAATTAATTCATTGTAAATCTCAGACACAGGAGCGGTGGTAGCTCAATGGTAAGGACACGCGCCTCTTAACCTGGGAGTGCGGGTTTAAACCCAGGCACATACCTTTGGATTTCTCAAATCTATGTACGTATTTATACCACTAGCTCGACGGTGAGGGAAAACATCGTGATGAAATCTGCAAATTCAAATAACTTTGGATTTGTAACCATGATTCAAAAATTGTCTGGTTCCCTTATCTTAGGGTTACGAAGGTCAGATCGGCAGTCGCTTCAATGTATTTACCAGACTCGCTACATCCTGGATCATGGTCTAAGCGGACCCCGTCTAAGCACGGGACATAACGCTAGGAAGATGATAAATCTCAGACACAACTTTACATCTAACCGAACCCTATTTCGGTTAGACGAAAATTTATGCCCATAGCCTACTCCTTCGGCAATTACTGACGTGATGGTATACAAGTACTAGACCAACACAAGACAAGCATGTGATAAAAAAAGAGTAAGAAAAATAAACTAAACACTAATTACAATGTTCTCATTTAAAAAAAAACTTCCGTTCATAGTCCAACCCAACCCTTACATAGAAGAAGAACAACACTAGAAAGTCAAATTTAAGACCCCTTGGCTCAATACGGCTCAGTCCCCAACCGACACACCCCAACGTCTGTCCCTAGGCAAACAAATTAAAACACAACCAATCCCAGCACGCAAACTCGTAAGAAATGCCCCTGATAGCTTTATAGATTTTATGGTTTGTCGAATTTGTTTATGAACTTCCTTCGAGATTACTCCACCGGGATCGATCTCCCGGGACCGACTGACCCTTGTAAATATGATATTGGTTATAAAACGGGCTCCTACTTGTTTTATAGCATGAAAGATACCGTCTGAGATGCCTTTTCTGCTCACTGAGCAATCCTCAATGAAATTTTATGTGGCGCTATATAAGGAAACTTAACGATACCCCTGTATGTACGTTACGGCTCTTAAATTCGACATGTTCGATGTTCGATATTCGATGGCGGTCAGTGGGCCGACACGTGCATAATACGACGTTGCATTTTGACGGCAGTCGTAAAGAGTTTTGCGGGGCAGTTGTGACGACAAGTTCTCTGAAATTCGCAATTGCTATCTGCAGACGTTGGGAGCTGCTACAGTTAGTACATACATACATAACATCACGCTTTAAATCCCCGAAGGGGTAGGCAGTCAAAAAGGCAGCAAGCCGCTTTGACCACAATCAGCTAAAAATTAATGAGCTCGATTAGTTGGAAAATTGTGAAAAAGTATTCACAAGTGGCTTGCTTGTCGCCTACTCAATCATACACCCAAAATCCAATATACCATTAGTCGCCTTTTACGACATGCTAGGCAAAGAACATAGTTGGCGCATTCTTTTTAAGTCCCAGACCAACATGGGACTACAGTTAGTATGGTTCGATAGTCAGTGAGTGGATTTTGACATCAGTCGTTAAGAGTTTTGTGGCGCATTTGAGACTCGTTCGAGGGATGTTGGGAGGCGCAGTTGCAATGTTAAGTATCTGCAGACGTTGGCAGCTGCCACTGTATGTATGGTGTTCCAAATTTTTCATATTTATGTATGTAAGATAAAGTATTATGTAAATTACATACTATGACGTCAACATGCCTAGATAGATAGATAAGGATAGAGTCTGAGTGACCCAAGGACAGAAACCGAAAATAAAATTGAGTTGGATTAGAGATAAAATTGTAAAAAAGTAACGACAAGTGGCTAGTTCATCACTTACTATTTAAACCCAACGCACATTGACTGGCTCGATGGCGCATTCGGTATTGACCCTGCCATATGCGCCAAGAGTTGGTTCGATCCCCACCCAGGACAAACATTGGTGTGATGAATACTTGTGTTTGTTCTGTGTCTGGGTGTTATTATTGAATATTTAAGTATATATTTGTAACACCACTATTGATTCTGATATCCGTAACCCAAGTCCTTAAGCTACTTACCTCGGAGACAGATCAATGTATGTGATGTTGTGGAATATTTATTATTTATATAAAATTTGTTCGCAATTTGTCTGATCAATAATTTGCTTACTTCGAGTCAATTTACAACGGGGAAAGTTTCCTTTTTCCTTAATATTAACTTGGAACAGGGATACAATGAGTTGAAAACATTAGTTTATATAAAACCAATAAAAATACTTCTCGAAGAAATTAGACACTTCAAAAAATTATGTCGATTGACTAAGCTTACCATTACACACTCTAGTTCTCAAACCTTAACTTATCACCAATTCTATTCTGGACAGCTCATTTGATCCAGAAAGCGTCCAAGACATCACGTCTGCATATTTGTTAATCTATTTCTACCAAGCTCACCCACCAAGTCATTACGACTCCACCGATAGTTTCTCAATAGAGATTACCATTATTCAAATCGTATCAGATCGATGCGCTGCAAACGGTAGCTATCTGCCGCCATAAATTTGTTGTTATTCAAATACGGACTATTGTGAATACGACATAAATAATGTATTAATATCTTGTGTGTGGCCGCCATTCTGAAACCTTGCGGGAAACCATAACAATTTGTTTGCAGTAATCTATAGCGTTTCTGCTGGTTAATGTGGCATGTAGATACTGTATATATACAAACAATTTGAGGCTTAACTTATTGGAAATACATATTTACATAACATAAATTGATAAAACTATATTGGAAATAACACTTAAATAATTAATTAATAGTTAAAAAAAAAAAACTACCGCATCCACGGCGGCCTTCAAGTTCGTGACATTGCCGACAAATTGCAGGAGAGCCGCCTACGTTGGTACGGACACGTTTTGCGAAAACCGGCAAGCTACGTGGGGAACAAATGTCTGGCCATGCCGCCTCCGCCGGGCCCCGGTAGACGAGGAAAACCCAAGAAACGCTGGCTTGACGTCATAGCGGATGACATGCGTGCAAATGGTCTCACAACCAGGGACGCCAAAGACCGGCCGAAGTGGAGGCGTAAAGTAAGAAAGGCGGACCTCGGACTTCGGTACACGAAGGCAACCGGGACAACGCCGTGCTGATGATGATGATGAATTGATTAATAGTTTTCAGAAAAGTATATTGATAGCGTAGATACCATTACTGTCTCTATTACAGATCGAATTTTACAAAAGCAGGGCCAATGGTACAAGCCAAATCCTTACAATTATTATAAATGCGAAAGTATATCTATTTGTCTGTCTGTTGCATTTTCACTTGCTTTGAAATTTGACATGCCTTGAGTTTTGAACCCTGAGAAAAAATACAGATTGCTTATTAACCCGAAAAATTTTAAGTTTCTACAGGCCACAACATCCCTGTAACAGGGAATTTTAGGAGAATTTTACGCGAGCGAAGATGGGGACAAAAGCGAGCTTTCTTATACCAGAAATATAATTATACCTAATTAAAATCATCATAATTTTCGCAACCATCTATTAATTTATTACAAAGGCACCTCAACATTAAATCTGCGTCCGACAAATTAAACATTTGTGGGCGAGGCTCCTCATTTAGCAAATCCGCCCTTTGAGACACTTCAAACGTTTACGTGCCAAATGGAACGTGATGCATCCACGCGGGTAATGCGGATCAGGAACGTAATGCCACAGGGTCGGACCTTGCGTTGTTCAACACTAGCTGTTGCATATGGCTCCGTCTGCGTATTCAACCTGTGACAGAGGCTAACAGACGTCAGTAGGGTCTGACGCTCCGGGATCCAAACAAGCTTACGTCCTTATAAAAGGTTTAAACGTTAAACTGGCAAAATTTCATCACAATCCATCAAACCAATATTGATCTGGGACAGATCCATGTTGGTCTGGGACTTAAAAAGAATGTGCCAACTGTGTGCCTTGCCTAGGATGTCGGAAAAGGCGACTGATGGTTTTGGGTGTGTGATTGATTGTTTAGGCGACGAGCTAGCCACTTGTTACTACGTTTCCACATTTTCCATCTAACCCAGCTCAGTTTTACTGTTTAGTTATGGGAGCTAGCTGCCGCTTTAACTTTGTATAAACCTAACATTTGATAACCTAACACAATATACAATTATCAAGATTAGCTATTAAAATAAGTGATTCCAAACATCACTTAAATAAAAATTATAAAATACACATACATCCATTAAATGAGATATTAAATATTACCGATTTTCGTCTGACTACCCAGCGTGTGATTTAATTCCTTTGCTTCCCACAACTCAATCGAATTTGGAACGGAATTTCGTTACCCCTGATTGACACGAGACGTTTTTGACAGTTTACCTTTTTATTATTTTAACGGCAGCGAGCAAACGAATCAGAACATTAATGGCGGGTTCGATATTTGAGTTGGGGAATCACGAAATGAAACCTTTTTTCTTTCCTTGTACGAACATGACATGATGCATTCAAAGTTCAATTACCAGCTTTTTTTTATTGGTTGCTAGCTACCCCAGATAATAATAAGTGAAACAATACAGCCTTGTTGCAGTTGCAATTATCAATAAAATTCAAATAAAATATCTGCGTTTTTCGACATTATTTGGACTGAATCGAGTTTGTCAGACCATATTATGCAAATTCATGCTTGTAATTTCGACAAAAAACCCAATAAACCTTTAGCATTTCAATAAATAAATAGGTATTCATTTCCCGCTCTTTCCACTTGCCATGTTAGCGAGAACCCCAACCACCGATCGACCGAAACACCGACCAAATCTCAAATAGTAGACAACGGAATTAAACACAGACGTTCCGTTAATCCCCAAAGAAACAACGATCAACAAGTATCGACAGGCAATTAATGTGAATCAACAACAGCGCACCTGAGCGCGGTCCCCCGGGACACTTGTGGCTGCACCGGTAATGATGTCTCGGTGCGCCGATGACATCACAGCCTATTTACAGCTTTTGAATTCAGAAGCACACATGGGCTGTTGACATGGCCTCGGTGGTACTGGAATATCGCTTAACACATGGTCATAAAGTCTAACTTCGACTTAAATTACATTGAAAATTAGACCTTGTGATCAAGGGTTAGATACGCGGTATTGCAGTATCACTGGCGATAGCTCAAACCACATGCATACTTACACTCTTGCCTTTAATTCCCTAAGGGGTAAGCAGAGTCCAAGCAAAAAGCTTCTTAAATCACAATTTACCAAAAATAAAATTGATACATACATAAATAACATCACGCCCATAATCCCCGAAGGGGTAGGCAAAGTCAATGGGGCAGCAAGCGAGCTTAACCACATTCATTAAATTGATTACGGGGAACATTATAGAAAAGTGGCAAGTAGTGTAAGTAGTAGCTAGCTCGTTTCCTACATAATCATCAACCCAATACCCATCATCATCTTCCTAGCGTTATGTCCCGTGTTTAGACGTGGTCCGCTTTGACCATGATCCAGGATTTAGCGAGTCTGGTAAATACATTGAAGCGACTGGCGATCTGATCTTCGTAACCCTAAGATAGGGGAACCAGACAATTTTTGGATCATGGTTACAAATCCAAAGTTGTTTGAATTTACAGGTTTCATCACGATTTTCCCTCACCGTCGAGCTAGTGGTATAAATACGTACTTACATAGATTTGAAAAATCCAGAGGTACGTGCCCGAGATTGAACCCGCACTCCTCGGTTAAGAGGCGCGTGTCCTTACCATTGAGCTACCACCGCTTTATCAACCCAATACCCAATACACTATTAATCGGCTTTTATGACATGCTAGACGAGGATCACACTTGGTATTTGTAATATGTGGTTTTTAGACTGAGTTGATTATTCGCTACCTCCATTCTGCTGAGCCATGGCGTAATTGGGATGTTGACTG
The DNA here is from genome assembly GCA_951394215.1 of Glyphodes perspectalis. Lineage (NCBI taxonomy): Eukaryota > Metazoa > Arthropoda > Insecta > Lepidoptera > Crambidae > Glyphodes > Glyphodes perspectalis. The sequence goes on along the minus strand of OX596203.1, from coordinate 930,750 downwards.
GCTAGTCGATTGAGATAGTTTTTAAGAGCTGTCAAAACGAAATCACTTCATAGATTTTGTATGGGCTTGTCAACGTGTGACGTCACTATTTTGTATAGTGAACTGACTTAATAAGCAGTTTTTGTAAAATTAAAAATCTTAGACTCAATATGATATAAAATCAATAAGGCTTAACAGCAATTTCAAAATTAAATATAAATGGTGTCAACATCCCAATTTCGAGTTATCTCAAAGTGCTAACGCAATAATAATGTGTTAACACAGGAACTCCTCGCAGATTGTTGCGCAAACATATATGCTGAAACTAAACCTCACCGGCCTACAACACAACACGAGAACTTTCAAAACGTCACACCTCCAATGGAAGCGGCATCTTAAAATTAATGCTACTCAAAGATAAACCATTCCTTAAGGAACATTGCTGGAAATTCCCCCACCTGAATGAATTATGCATTTGTACTTTGTCCAACAAGTTTTCTGTTTTGATAAATGTACCTATCTACGGCGCCCGAGTTGTGTCGGGAGCGCGGCAGCGAGCCGGCCAAGTTCGGGGAATTGGGAAGGATGAGCCACGGAATATTTGATGTGATAGCGCTGGAAATGGAGAACTTCCTGAAGAAGTGTTTCGGAATACAGAAATCTAGTCGGAGTTAGGCTGTAGAGAAAGACTGGATAGACATAGGAGATAAAAATATATAGTATGAGGCCTTTTGCATCATTTACTTAAAAAAAAGCTTTAATCAACTTATATGCGAGATCATCATCTTGTATTAACGTTATAACATAACATACATCACGCCCATAATCCCCTAAGGGGTAGGCAGAGTCAAAGGGGATTGCAACCACATTTAGCCAAAAATAAAACTAGGCTGGGTTAGATGGAAAATTGTGAAAAAGTAGTGACAAAAGGCTAGCGCGTCGCCTACACAATCAGATACCCACATACTTATATACCATTAATCGTCTTTTACGACATGCTCCGCAAAAAGTACAGCATGGATTTTAATGAAACTTTACAATAGTATAGCTTATACATTAGAATAACACATAAGCTATGTTTCATCGATGTACCACGCGAGCAACGCCGCCGGCAGAAGCTTTTATATTATAAACAGACTTTAACTTACCACAACTTGGCTCATCTCTCACGCCAACATTTTTCGGTGGGCTGTATTTACTTAACTCAATGAGTTGGTAAAGTTGTTGGGAGTAAATTTGGCAAGTCGGTGTTCGCTCCGAGCGCCGCTGGTCGCCATGTGATGGGGCTGACCAGACCTTGACCGGTTTTTTTGGAAACCGGTACCATAGGACTTGACGTCATACCGGTAATAGGCCGTACGCTGATTACAGCATGAATAGTCCAACCGTAATTAATAGCTAAGAACTATCTCGCAGGACGTGGCCCCTAGGTGAAGCAGAAGTAGTTAAACTGCTATGTTTGGCTAGGTAAATGAGAATTCCACATGACCAATCCTCGCAAGCCTAGCAACTCAACTGTATTCCAAGTGGCTTTGGTAATTTGACTGGCCCGTTAGTCGAGTAGTCAGAGACCCTGGCCACGAAATCAAGAGTCGCGGGTTCAAATCCCGCTAGGGGCAAATAGTTCGTGTTATGAACATGGACATTTGTACTCGAGTCGAAAACGTAATTAAGTATGTCTATCCGTTCACCTAGTATCCATAGCACAAGCATAAGCTTAGTTTGGCTGAGCAGTTTGGAAAATTTATTTTTAATATTATTAAATTAATTGCCATGAGCTATGCTGAACGCTTGTTGCTTGTATATTACTGGCACAAAGAGGCCTTAGTCGGCCTAAAGAATTCCTTAGTCCTTACAAGATCTATCTTTCATATGGACAAATAGTAAAAAGTGTGTCAAATATACACATTCATAATGTCACGCCTTTTTCCCATGGGGGTAGGCACATCCTTCCATTTGCTACGATGTCAAATAGATGGTCCCAAATTATGCTGGGACTTAAAAAGAATGTGCCAACTGTGTTCTTTGCCTAGCATGTTGTAAAAGACGACTAATGGTTTATCGGGTTTTGGGTATGAGATTGTATAGGCGACGAGCCACTCGTCAGTTTTTCACAATTTCCCATCTAACCCAGTCCAGTTCTATTTTTAGCTGAATATGGTTATAGGAGCTTGCTGCTCCTTTGACTCTGCTTACCCCCTTCGGGGATGACGGGTGTGATGTTATGTATGTATGTAAATAGATGGTGTTATCATCTAATGAGTACCAGTATTGCACCCTAACCAAAACCCAGTTACCGATTCGGCAAGAACCGCTACTTACTGATACAGACCCATCACTTCTACTGCCGGCCCCAAGCCCTACGGCTGACCACAGGGCAGCGAGCGCTCGAGCGGCGACCGCTCCGGGCCTCTGTATCAACAGAAATTAATGAAGGCACTTGTATGAACAAGTTTAATTTGTAATACACCACTAGGTTTTGCCCGTGGTTCCTCTCGCATGTCTTGGGTTTAATGTTTTATGAAGTAAATCAATATCAGACTACATTACTTACATTGGTAAGTAGCTTAAGCACTTGAGCTACGGTTATCAGAATCAACAGCGGTTTTACAAAATATACTTAAATATTTGAAATTAAAGTATTCATCATACGAATGTTTGTCCTGGGTGGGTATTGAACCCACAACTCTTGACGCATGGAGCAAGATCACTACCGAATGCGCTATCGAGCCAGTCAAATGAATTAATGTTGCCACAAACATACAAAAGACAAATACTAACGCCTCACACGGTTCTTTTATTTGCCACAGGACTGGAGCAAAGTGCAAAGTGAAGGAGCCTCACCACTCGGACAATAATAAAGCATTGTACACACTTACAACGAGTCAGAGATTAAAGATTCGCAGCTGAAGTGGCCGGCTGCCTTGCTCCTGGAAATGTATTCACTCAGGGCTGTGCGAAGATTTAATGGTGTTATAGTATCATGAAAGAGTACCAATACCTATTTAGTATACAAAGATACATAACATTACGCCCGTAATCCCCGAAGGAGTAGGCAGAGTTAAAGGGACAGCAGGCCCCTTTAACCACATTCAGCCAAAAATAAAACTGAGCTGGGTCGGATGGAAAATTGTGAAAACATATTCAGCGTAAATCTAATATTAAGAGTTTTAAAAATTACTTTTAAAATATAATGTTCTATAGTTAGACAATTTAGACATAGAATACTGAATTCGTTAAGAATTGATTTCTATTGCACCTTTAATACCTGGATTACCAAGACAATACATTTAAAACAAATTAATTAATAAGTTGGTCTCTAGCTTAAGCCTAACCCTAATAACATATTAATTAATTATATTATTAACATATAAGCTTGTGATATAAAATAAAAACATCCATAATTCGAGGCCACAAACATTTGCCATTAACTGATTCCAAAAATGCTGCCTTTAGTTTTAAACCACGATTGCTAATGAATATTATATATAAAGCTATAATTATATAAAACTCTAATGTAAATATCAAATAATTGATATAGATACAAGGATAAATATAAGCAATAACAAAACAAACACAGCATGCATCACATTTGACTCATATACCAGTCAAAGCAAGCAACGCTGGCACAGCCCTGTCCCATCGAGCATAAAATTCAATACAACAGTTTTAACTCCCGACTGCGCTTTGTGAGTCATCCTTTTGTAAGATTCCTCCGTTTTTGTTATCAACATGTTATTTGACGATACTCCACAATTACACCGGGTTTGCTACAAAGAGTATGCTCAAAGGATGCTCTATTTCATTTACTCTCCGTCTCTTGGTAAGAAGTGTCGTGTTTTCCTTCGTAAAGCGAAATGTGATGTTCTGTATTAATAAAAATTGTTGGAGCTGAATGGAACAGATTTTCCTTCGTAAAGTGGAATATGACACAGTACGTCACATTTGGCTTAACAAAGGAAAATAAAAGTAAAAAAAATGTTCAAGCAGGATAGAACGGGACTTCTTGATTCCAAAATGTCCGAAGTCTGTTATAAATAACAACTCTGATTCTGATTTAGGAAACATTAACATTGACCACAGAAACAAAGCTTGTTAACTATGTATTAACTAGCTAACTAACTAACTAAACTTCAAGCTACTTATCTAGCGGGGTAGGCAGAGAGAACCGAACGCCATATGGCACGATTACACACCTCACTCGCCTCTTCAACATTCATGATCCTCTTCATACAAGCTCTACGGTTTTAATGGCTCCTAACATCAGGTGATGTTAGGACACACGACCAATCTGGTCGTGGTAGGTGAGCCTGGGCCTTCCGCGGTTCCTACATCCTTCCATTGTCTATAGATCCTTGCATTGTATATCTGTTTAGTCAATCTTTCGTCGTCCATTCTTTCCACATGTCCGAACCGCCGGAGCATGACCGGAGTTAACTATTAACTAACTATAAAAGCGGTGTAGCTCAATGGAATCTGACCCACATATAGTTATTTTAATATAATTACCAAGCATATTCCGCCAAAATATGAAGTCCAATTGACAAGTGGCTAGCTCGTCGCCTACACAATCACAAGCACAACACCCGATACACCATTAGGCGCCTTTTATGATATGCTTGGCAAGGAACACAGTTGGAACAATTTATTCGAGTCCCAAACCAATATGGGAATCATATATAGATAGACAATCGTTTTTACAGAAAAAGTACTTGACAGTTTCATAAAGTACCTACAATATTTGACTGACGTCGTCCGATCCCCATTATATGAAGCCCGTTGCACACCCGCAACCTTCGGAGCAGCGCAGCCCGGAGCAAGCATTTATCGATTTATGCAAATACCAGCCATGTTTGTGTTTTTATCGGCGATGTGCGCACGTGAGAGGTGTAGCTTATTAAGTGCCGCGGGTGTGCATCCGCCTTTACACACATTTGATTTTAACATTTTTACTGAGCCGCATTTGAATAAAGGGGACAGGTTGATGATGTCAGAGCGGAGGTCGGGATTGACTTTGATGGTGATTTTCTTCAGGCAGAGGTTCGTTAGCGATGCGGAAATTGAGCTGCATATATGTAAATATCAATATGGAGTTCAATGGATGGGTGACCGTGCCATTGAAGCCAGTTTAGACTGCATGTGTGATGGGTAATAAAGTATTTTTTCAATGCGTGGCTTACTGAATGGAAACAGCAGAGGTGGAAAAGGAATCGGGTTGGCTTTTTATTTAATTGAGAAAAATATTTTTCTAGTTTTGACTGAATGGGAATTGAGCCTAGAATTTTTATATTCTAATTAATAAATTATAATTCCGTATCATCATACATAGTATCTAATCTTTCGAATTTGTAGATTCATGTGTGTTTATCTAAATATGTTCTCTTTGACTTTGAAATATCCATCCTCATAGTGAATATATACATTCGTCTCATCTGTCTGACACTACAAGATCATAAAAGACACACCCCCAACGTGCACCCGGTGCCCGAACCGGAAATCGAAGCCGGCAGACGCAGACGCGGCCGAGCGCTCCGCTCGCGCCACATTTTATTTAGACGCAACTTTTTACCCATTCAATATTTCCGCTCTCTCAAATTGATTTGGTCGTACGTGCTCGCACGAGCCACGAGACATAGGGTTATCTCTGCTAAGTTATTTTTTTTAAAATATACATTTGCATACTAAAAAATATATATATATTTTACATACATACATAACATCATGCCCATAATCCCCGAAGAGGTAGGTAGAGTCAAAGGGGCAGCCTTTAACCACATTTAGCCCAAAGTAAAACTGGGCTGGTTCAGATGGAAAGTTCAAAAAAAGTGGTGACAAGTGGCTAGCTCGTCACCTACATCTATACTTATAATAAATCTGTAGAGAGGTCAATTCTGGACATGAAATATATTTTAAAAATAACTATCAGGGGGTGATTAGTGATCGATACTGATGCCAAAAATGCAATCAGTAAAATTTTTGTCTGTCTGTCTGTATGTTCCTTATAGAAACAAAAACTACTCGACGAATTTTAACGAAACTTGGTACAATTATTTTTCATACTCCTGGGCAGGTTATAGTATACTTTTCATCACGCTACAATCAATAGGAGCAGAGTAGTGGAGGGAAATGTTGAGAAAACGGGAGAAGTTACATAGAAATCATGACGGAAATAGTCTTTATAATATTAACCATAAACGCGGGTGACACCGCTGGCACAGCTAGTAATAAATAAAATAAATGAATATATAAATAGGTATTAGACTATATCACATACATTGATCTGATTCCAAGGTAGGTTAGCTTAAGCACTTGTGCTATGGATATCAGAATCAACAGTGGTATTACAAATATATACTTAAATTTAGCTTTATATATAATAGATAGATATTGGATATTTACACCCAGACAGAGAACAAACACGAGTTTTTATCATACTAATGTTTGTATTGGGCGGGGATCGAACCCAAAACTCTTGGCAGCATGGGGCAGGGTCACTACCGGATGCGCCATCGAGCCAGTCAAATTGGCAACAATCACATACCATTGTGAAATACACATCTGTCTATTAAGCCACAATACAGTCAAGATTGTAGTCATTAAGCATACCAACAGATGTAGTTAATAGAGACTACAAAATACCTAGCTAGGGATATTACTTCCATTTCAATTTCGACTATTTACGTTTGTACACAACATTTTGAAAAAAATTGATAGCTCATTTCACAAATAGCGAATCAGCTGATAATTTTTTGTATTGCCTTACAAAAGTTGATTAGTTGATTGGCTTGAAGTAAAAAAACGTTTTTACTCATTTTCTAACATCTTTTAAATTGGTTCCATAAAATAATGAATTAAAGAATAAGGAAGAGGTTTTGCATATAAAAAAAAAACCTTGAATAATGGGAGATGTCGGCACAACTGTCCTATCGCGAAGGTGACACCCCTATTCCGTCATATTTTTATGCAACTGCCTGGCTCGTATGCGAATCGGCACATTATGATAATGTGATTGGTTTTTAATCTTTTAATCTCGCTGCCATATTTATCTAACGGCCTCGTCCGATGTTGACCGCAACATTTAAATGTCCCCATCGATTAGACAATCGATTGATAGGTATATTTCTATGCTTCTCCTACCTGGTCCGTTCATGTCAACTTCATCTTCCCAGCATTTCGCCCGTTGCTTAGTCAGGGTTTGTTCAGATCGTGGTCCTGGATCTTGGATTGGTGAGACGAGGCGCGTGTGGACACCAGGTACCATTGAGCCTCCACCAATCAAGTCTCCGCTATTGCTCATTTATTAAGACTTTAAGCTTATATATTATTTCCATTCATAAAATAGTAGATTTAAACATAACCTACACTGTCGGAGACATTCAAATAAAAACAAAACAAAAACAAAAGTACTCAAAATTTTTTTTATAATAATAAAAGGCTCATCGACTTATAACATAACATAACATCACGCCCACGATCCCCGAAGGGATAGGCAGAGTCGAAGGGGCAGCAAGCCCCTTCAAACACATTCAGCCAAAAATAAAGCCGGGCTGGGTCAGATGGACAATTGTGAAAAAGCAGTGACAAGCGGCTAACCTGTCGCCTACACAATCACACACCCAAAACCCGATATACCATTAGTCGCATTTTACGACATGCTAGGCAAGAACCACAGTTGGTACATTCTTTTTAAGTCCCATACCAACATGGGACAGTGGACTGGGTTGGATGGAAAGCTGTGAAAAAGGAGTGACAAGTGGCTAGCTCGTCGCCTACTCAGTCACATACCCAAAAGCCCGTAAACCATTAGTCGCCTCTTACGACATGCTAGGCAAGAACCACAGTTGGCACATTCTTTTTTTTGTCCCAGCTCAACATGGGCCAAGTCCCAGACCAATATGGGACAAATCATCGACTTATCACTAAAAAAAATCCAATATAATCCTAAAAAACAGTTATAAACAAGAAAAAACATAACACAAAACATCGTTACAACTACAAAATGATGATAACGACGAGAGATATCAAAAAATTCAATTAATTATTTCTACTAACGCGATTATACCTAACGGTCATCAAACACGCACTGGGCTGAAACTCTTTTTATGTACTCATTCATCTACAGAAAGAAAATATAAGGCTTGCTATAACAATGCTATTTACTTTTGGAGCACACATACATACGTATAACAAGGCTTCCATACAAAAAGTAAATTTTCTTAATCCACACCACGGACTATTAAAAAAGAACGACTCCGCGCCACTAATTAGACGTTGAAGCTCCGCAGGTGCACTAACATAAGCGCTCGAAATGACAAATTTCTCTTATCTGGTATCCTTAAGAATCTCACTCGCACATGCATTAACCTGGCTTCACCCTTTAATATGACAGCGCGTAGTCCTACTTTTTTTACTAGTCCATGATCCACGCATAATATTTAGAAATCACGTTCTTCAAATCTTTTGCATAGACTATAGAATTTCTGAACCATATTCAGCCAAAAAAAAACTGGGCTGAGTTAGATAAAAAACTGTGAAAAAGTAGTGACAAGCTACACTGTCACATTCCCAAAGCCCGATATACCATTAGTCCCCTTTTACGACATGCTAGGCAAGAAACACAATTGGTACATTATTTCAAAGTCCTAGACCAACATGGGACAATAGTTGTACGTCCTATAAAAATACCTGTCAAATGTCTATGACCTAAATCTAAAACCTAAACCATTCATTCAATAAATTCCTTTAACTTCGCTTATTTTATTCGTAAAAGGTTTTAACTGGCGATTCATTTTCAAACATTACACGCTTATAACATTAATTAACAGGGACTTAAAAGAATGAGCCATGTGTGGCCTAAACGACTAATGGTGTATCGGGTTTTGGGTATGTGATTGTGTGGGCAACAGGCTAGCCACTTGTCACTAATGTTTCACAATTTTCCATCTAACCCAGCCCAGTTTCGTTTCCGGCTGAATATGGTTAAAGAGGCCTGTTACCTCTTTGACTTTGCCTACCCCTTTGGGAAGCAAGGCATGATGTTATGTATGTATGTAAGTTGTTTTTTAGAGTTTGATTAAAGTAAAGTTGTATTTTTTAATTTTCTTCGTATTTAAATATTTACGACACTTTTCCCCTTCCCTGTCAAACGTAAGCCACTTTTGACATATTTGGTACTCTCACGTGATAAACGCAATGGGCTAGATGACTAAAAAATTCTGTTTAGTCCGTCAGTCCGATTATAAAAAAATATTGAACACGTATTTTTTTATTTATTTGTCAAACAAAAATTGACGAAGATACAATGCATTCAAGTTGCGCGTGACGTCACGCTTTCGTACAATTTGTACTAAATAGTGACGTCGCAAGCCCCTACTCCAAAACTCTGATGCTCTTTATCTTTGTGATCTTTTGTTAATTTAATAAAGCGAAAAATATGTGTCTAGTATTTTTGTAAAATCTAACTGACGGACTAAATAGAATTATAGTTTTTTAATGCAGTCATCATCCCTATTGTGTTTTTTCACATCAAGTATGTTTATTTGTAACTGTAAACATACAACTTGGAATAACAATATTTTAACTTACAAGTGTTTCCATTTGGTTTTTTTTTTGACATAAAAATTTTGCGATCCTGGTTTTTCTTCCAGAATCATATATGTTTAAGAGGCGAATGAGGTGTGTAAGGATCGTGCCATATGGCGTTCGGTTCTACTGTCTACCCCGCTAGGGAAGTGGCGTGAAGTTTAGTTAGTTAGTTTTTTAGTTAGAATCATATCAATCGACAAACAACTAATACCATTCCTTGTCATTTAGCTACTACTGCCCAAACAAACAATTTTTATGCTTATAAACTCAACTTCTGTATTTGAATCAAAACTGCCTTCTAAAAAAAAAAAGCTAGAATGAAAACTGGAATGACCAAATTATCAAAAAATCAGAAAGCGCTAAACTTGCCTAGGTTTTCAAAGTCAAAAGAATTGTTACAAGACAACCATAACATTACATGTGTTACAACCGAACCGCACCAACCCCCAAACCAAATTCATCCTAAAAACGAACAGCAAACTTAAAAGCGTCAAAACCGATTGTTTAACGTATTAGAAGTGAAGCTGAATTTCTTGTTTCAGCGGCAATCGCGCTAACCGCCGCGACAAAGGGGCGTAATGAGGCGTCAAGCGCAGGCGACGTTGCGGCGACAGCGCAACATTCGACGCCAGTTAAAAATAGAGCCCGGCCCGCTGAGCGACATTGTGACTTTGGACCGGGGTGCTTTTATTAAAAATGTAACACTACATTTCTGTACAACTTCCTCGATTTAGACGTATTTTTAATTCAGTTAAAAGTTTACAGTTAGCTTATTCCTGTGGCGTTACCCGTGTTATTCTTATATTCCTGTCACCACTGTATCACAATTTTTCATCTAACCCAACCCATTGTCCTATGTTGGTCTAGGACTTGATAAAAATGTGCCAACTGTGTTTCTTGCCTAGCATGTCGTAAAAGACGACTAATGGTATATCGGGTTTTGGGTATGTGATTGTGTAGGCGACAAGCTAGCCAATTGTCACTACTTTTTCACAATTTTCCATCTAACTCAACCCAATTTTGTTTTTTTGTGCCTTGAAAACGTGTATGGAAAATTTTGTGAGAATTTCTTAAGTGGTCAAGAAGTGAAAAAGCATGAATCAAACTCACTCGTACAACCGTAAACCGACACATAAAGAAAACACATGATTAAAAAAATTGCTATAACTGTTTTAATCTGAAGTTGACAACAACTTCCCCTATAGACTTAAAAAGATCAGCTGGCAGTTGCTATAATTAAATTACTAGATACCAAATCAAGGATCATGTTCCAAGCAGAGCCTGAATAACACTCACACATACACCTTTGTAAAAGATGTTGTTGAAAGAGTACCTAACTACCGAGTTTCTTGCCGGTTTCTTCTCCGTAGAAGCAACATTCAGAACCAGTGGTAGATTCATATTATTAGTTGATTTTCTAGTTGAATTGACGATTTACAAGTGTTTGATTCAAACTTATATAGTATTTTAATTTTGACTTTGACTAAGATGATGGTGGAATTAGTATTTCTAGTAATAATACCAACGGGACTTAACCCAAAATGCATTAAGTAGTGTATGAATACTTACAACTTGACATAGTGACAATGCAACACAAACTTCAAAATCAGGAATGGGTACCTATTTATCTCCGAACCCACTTTCAACGGTACTGAACCGAGCAAACGTCATAAAAGTTTACTCACAAGATCCCAGATAGCCGACATAAATCTGCCTCGCCGCCCAATAAATTTAATTCTTTACAAACAGTTGTCTGGGCGACTGTACTCGCTAACGACTCAAGTTTTTCTATTTCAACTTGGTGCGGGCGGTTGCGTGTACGAGGAATAATGGTGTTGGACACGACTAGTGTTTGCGCCCGGCTTTGCGTGCTTGATAAAGGTAAGTAGGTAATGGCACATCACCTAAACCTTTCGAAATATGTCTTCTTTGACTGGCTCGATGGCGCATTCGGTAGTGCCCCTGCCCTATGCACCAAGAGTTATGGGTTCGATCTCCACCCAGGACAAACATTCGTGTGATGAATAATTGTGTTTGTTCTGTGTCTGGTGTTTATTATCCAATATTTATTTAAGCATATATTTGTAATACCTCTGTTGATTCTGATATCCGTAGCACAAGTGCTTAAGCTACTTAGCTCGGAGTCAGGTGAATGTATGTGATGTTGTGGGATATTTATTTATTTACATTTATTCAGTACCGTTGGATACATTTTTAAGGAAAATGTAATGAGTTCTATTTAGATCCGTCGGTGATAGCAATTTTGCAGGCGCGTTGGTCTTGTCGTGACTTGGCCAGACCACCCAGGGTAGAAGGTTCTCAGAAAATCAACTTGAAGCAAGCCTGTAGCGTCAATTTAGTTCGGTGACTAGTAGGCTGTTGACTTGTTTATTATACCGAGCTAATTAGATTAAATGTAGTCCTATACCGATATGGAGCAAGAATATACTTTTAAAAGCATAGTATAACTCTTGATATCACTATTGCTTGCCGCTTTCGTCATTTAAAAGAAAAAAAAATAACATCACGCCCTTAATCCCCGAAGGGGTAGGCAGAGTCAAAGGGGCAGCACCACATTCAGCCAAAAATAAAGCCGGGCTGGGTTAGATTGAAAATTGTGAAGAAATTGTGACAAGCGGCTAACCTGTCGCCTACACAATCACACTCCCAAAACCCGATATACCATTAGTCGCCTTTTATTTCATTTAAAAGAAACTAACCTCTAACTGAATCAAAATATGTTACAATGTTATGTTTTATGCATGTAAGTAAGTACCTAATAAACATTTTTCTTTCTTTCTTTCTTTTTTTCTTTCTTTTTTTCTTTCTTTCTTTCTTTCTTTCAAATAAGTAATATAGGTTCCCACCAACAACATTTTTGTTATAGAAACGCGGAACTACCTCAATTTATTCTAACCATTATCCATTTCTCCCACTCACCACTGCTACACATCAGGAGTCAGCTGTTAAACACTCCAAGCGGTGCTCACACGGAATCCCCCGGATTCCGTCGATTGATATTATCAGCCGAATAAGTCATACGGTACGACGTCGGTCATAAAATGGTTTTACTGCCCGCTGAGGCACAGGCGCTGCATGCAAATGGGTGACCGCGACTTTATCTACACAGGAATAAGAGCGAAATTTGCATATTCAGCTTAGCTCGTTAAGTACGAAGGTGCTAATAGGAGATTAGTCGTAACTTGTATTGGTAATATTTGCTATTCCGCGTTTGTGTAATGAATATAAATGTTAATGATTTAATTACTTGTAGGATGCCCATCCTTCAAATATTATAGTCAAAATTTATTCTATAGAAATGGTCACGGACTAGTAAAAGAAGAAGGACTCCGCGCCACTGACTAGACGTTGCAGCTCCGCAAGTGCTCCAACTTACGTCACACATTGACGTAACCGTTCCAAATGACAGATTTCCGTAATCTGGTATCCGTAAGGATCGCACTCACACATGTGGCTTCACGCTGTCCTTCTTTTATCAATAGTCCGTAGAAAGGGTATATTTTTTTTCGAAATATCAAAGGGGATAAGGCCAATGAATCATGTCAAATAAACTATAAGCGGGATTTAAATGTATAATGTTTGAATGTAGTTAATAAGTACATAGCATATCTGTATTTATGTTCTAGATAACACAACACGACCAAGTATTCTAAACTTTTTTTATAATTAACTTGCGGTCCGGTACGTGCTTCGCTACGTATAAAGTGAAATATTAAAAATATAATAAATAAAGAACCGCTCTACCGATTTTGTGCAAACTTCACATTAACCATCTACTAAATCATCCTTTCTTTTGTATCCCTTTTATAATTATCAAAGTAATATGTTTACTGCACGGCCCTACCCCTCTCTTTTCGATAGCTTATTTTCCTCTACCTGAAGGTTGTCTGGAAGAGATTGCTTCTAGCGATAAGACCGCCTAAATTGTATTGTATTTGTTTGTATCCTTATTTCTGTATCTGTTTTTCGTGCAATAAAGAATATATCTATCTATCTATCTATCTAAATAGTCCGAACAAAGCCTATACATTTGGTTTGGATAAGTGAGGCCGTTCTTGAGTTATAAAATTACAACGAAGAGTGGCATTGATTTTTATATATATTGATATTAATATTCTGGGTCTATTAATATTAAACATTAGGTACGTCGCAAGATGGTGGATAGTAAATTACCTTAGACATATCAGCATATAGAAAGTTGAAAATAACTGATACTGAATCAGCCTATTAGTTAGTATTTAACTCCACAAAAAGGAAATATCATACAAAGGCAAGAGAACATTTTGACAGATTAAAATATAAGCACTTATCCACAATATTACTTTAAATTAATTAATTAAGTAGATTAACTAACTAACTAACTAAACTTCACGCCACTTCCCTAGCGGGGTAAGCAGAGAGAACCGAACGCCATATGGCACGATCCTTACACACCTCACTCGCTTCTTCAACATTCATAATCCTTTTCATACAAGCTCTACGATAAGTAGATTAAGTTTAATAAAATTTAATTAATCACTGCACTCAACATCTTTTCCATTGTAAAAAGGAACGTTCCAAAAACATTCACATTCCCGTAAAACAGAAGAGGAAAAAAATATATAAGTAAAAAAAAAGAGCCCAAATTTGCAGTGGGTAGGTACTAAAGAAATTTCATCCCAAGGTTGATTGTGAATTCTTTCATATTTTTCAGTGTCCAATTTAATTTTTGATTGAAAATGAATTCGCCGCGATGGCGACCACTCTCCGCAGTAATTTAAAATCAGACACAATATTAATTGTACGTGGGTACGTCGAGAAACAAATTTCTATTCATGGCAATTTCAGAAAATCAAGTGGAACGAATTTTCTGGAAACTAGCTTCCGTCCACAGATTTTCTCGCGTAAATTTTTAAAGATTGCGCGTTTTCCAGATAACTGGGCCAAATGGTGTGTTTGTTTTTTCTTGACGTAATGGTTTATTTATTCTATAGAAATCAATTATAGAAATCATAATAACGAATGTACCACAAACAAATCAGGGCAAATATCCATTTGTGTCTCTATTTATATCGGGGATTGAACCCTTGCGGTTGACAGGTCTGAAACACTGCACCAACGGAGCCAATATTTATTATCGAATATTCTCAAAAAGATTAATCAAAGAAATAAAAGTTAATTGTTGTCCAAAAGGAAACGGCTTTGCCAATTTACTTTATTACACAATTTACATCATATCAGTTACACACACAAAATTAATAAGTTAATTAAATACCTACTTATTCATCTAACATACTTAAAATATTCGTAAAAAGTTTTATCAACGTTCAAAATTATGACTAAGAATTTCACATTACTTTTATCACATAACACGCTTGAGTTCAACCTCAATAATTTTTATTATAGCCAGGCGCCAGCGAGACACAAACACGAGTAGATACCATTTATCTAACGCTCAGTGACGTCACAAAATGCTAACTAAAACTAAACAGTCGACACTTCTATATATGGGTCACAGTTCCACTCAATCACCGAATAATTGCTCCACACGAAATTGCCCTTTATCGACAGCGGCGCTTCTAGTGCTAAATACAAAATTGCCTTGGCGCCATCCTCGAATGCTTTGGCGGACTTCCTGTCTTCGCGACAGGATAAGCTGCCAGGGTTGACGCAGTTTATCACGATGCCCTGGTCACTCCATTCTCGGTGTTGCAAGAAGGTCACAGCGTTCAAGGCGACCTTGCTGACAGCATGCACGTTCATCCCCCAACCCAAGGTCTTATCTTCTCCTCTCCTAGCAGCTGTTTCATACTCTTGAAACACTGCTACCAACTCATCCTCACTCAAACTCGAATCATTGATTCGCTTTCTTATACTCTCATTCTCTATCGTAGCCAACAACCCAGCTGGTCCAGACACATTGACCACTCTCGCCTTCTCCTCCAAAATCGGATACACAAGCTTCCCGAAATTGATGTATCCGTAAAAATTGACGCTCAGCGTTCTCCGGACCTTCTCTGGATGCGGCAAATTCTTCTCCGGAACGTAATCTGTTAGATTTATCAGCAGATCTATTCTCTCATCCAAATCTTGTATGTAATGTCTCAATTTTATAATAGTCTTCGTATACGTAATATCCATTGCAATGTGTTTTAAGTCCCTTCCATTTTTTTCTAAAGTCTTCAATATGTTATATCCCACAGACTCCTCTTCGGTAGTGAAGTATATCTTTCCATTGTAAGTTTCTGCTAATTTCTTCAGTACTTGAAATCCTAGATTGCTGGCGGCGCCAACGACAAGAGCGACGCTGCTCATTGCTGAGTTTGTACTGCCTTATCTGTTATCAGGCCATCAATCCCAAGTATGCTATCGCGAAATAGCGCGCGACGGTTGGCCAAATAAGATAACGAGGTGATAAGACTGTTCAACTCAGATGAGATGACGTGATGCTGTACTGAATAGCTACTAAAGTGTAGTGTATATTATATAAAAAGTATGAACATAAAAGCATATAGACTACTAAAGCCCTCGAGCCACCAAATTACTTAGATTTAAAAAATCTAGAGACGCGAATCTAGGTTTGAACTCCGTGCTTATACGGGGTCTGCTTCGACCAGGACTTCCCAACCAGGAGGACACGCTCCCTAAGGGGGCGTAGGGAAATATTAGGGGGGGGCATAATAGATAAGTTTGCTTTTCCGAAAAAAGAAATCTATTCAAAGCGTAGGTAAATTAAAAAATAAAACAGTAAAATTATTATTTTTGAACACCTAAGGGAAGGCATGAAAATATATTTTTTGGTCCGGGGAGCCTCTGTGGAATAAAGGTTGGGAAACCCTGGCTTAGACCATAATGCAGGATTTAGCGTGTCTGGTAATTACATCAAAGTTGTTGCCAATCTGACGGAACCTTCATATAGGGGAACCAGGCAAATTCCTTATAACATTATTAATTATAAAAGAACATCCGTATGATATAATATTTTGCTCAGAATATACTGCACAAACTGTTTTTAAGGAAAACGCACACCAAAGCGATATGCGATAATAACAGGGGATTTAATTCCCCGCATTAAGTGATAACTACATACGTCTATGCGCCAGTTGATAAATTTTAATGAATATTTACTTTTTAATGGTGATATCGTTGAAGTAGATTCTCTTGTAAACCAAATTTAATTCATACGGGTCAATGAATGGGAGAACGAAGGAAGAACTGTCTACTTTGAGCTTATGTTTTGGTACAATTCAAGTGTTGAATTTGGAAATACCTACTAATATCGTTTTAGAAGATCTATAGTTACTAATAAATTTATTATTATAAAGAGAATAGATTTTATTGTTTGTATTAAATTGGCTCCGAAACTACTGGACCGATTGTATAAATTATTTCACCAATGGCAAGCTACTTTATCAGCGAGTAACATAGGCTATATTTTATCTCCGTATTCCCACAGGACCGAAAACAACGCATGTGAAGCCGTGGGCGATGCTTGTTTACAACAAAGACTAAGTTTCAAGTAAATCTTACTACAAAGGAAACATTTAAACTCTTTGGGTATCGGATTTTAAAAAAAAACTTAAATGCCGTATAAGCATATGTGCTTCCTAAACTTAACTCCATCCCTCAAAACATTTTCACATAAAAATGAAATGAGCAGTCTTATCTATACTAATATTATAAAGAGGAAAGATTTGTATTTTTGTGTGTGTGTGTGTATGTTTGTAATAAATAAACTCAAAAACTACTGTGCCGATTTAAAAAATTCTTTCGCCATTGGAAAGCTACATTATCCGGAAGTAATATAGGCTACATTTTATTCCCATATTCTTACAGGAACGGGAACTATGCGGGTGAATCCGCGGGGCGCTGCTATTACAAAATATAATTACGGATTATCATATTGGATATTATTATATTACATATAATCTAGCAGCGCATCTAGAGAACAAATACAGCCTATGTTACTCGCTGATAAAGTAGCTTTCCATTGGTGAAGGAATAATTCAAACCAGTTCCGTAGTTTGTGAGCCTCAATACAAACAAAAAAACAACCAAATCATTCATCTTTATAATATTAGTATACTATAGATGATTACGAATTTATTTATAAACGTAGCTACGTTTGTTATCACAACATCGTCAACAAATAATAATTAAATATACAACAATAATAATCTATAAAGTCGACCTCAGAGTGCAGTGATCAAGGAGTTTGACCGAAGATCTAGTTTCCGTCTACGATAACCATTCTCGGGCATGTCAATCTAGGCTGTGATCTTATCTAAATGGACTCGGGTCAGGATGCTCAGAAACCCAGTTTCAAACGTGCCATCTACTATCCGTGGGATAAAGAGTGCAATGAAATTCAATTTAAAGTCGACATTTTAATAGTCTGCTAAAAGTAATCTTCTATATATTTAAAAATGAATTGCTGTTCGTTTGTGTCGCTATAACTCGAGAACTGCTGTGCCGACTTTGCTGATTTTAGTTTTAAAATATTTGTGATCTTCTAGGGGAGGTTTGTATGGTTAAAAATAGAAACATAGCGAGAAAAATAATAAAATCATCCTAAAACGGGGCGTTTCGAAGTGCGCCGGGTCAGCTGTGTTGAATAAATTACAGTACCCACGATTTTAAAATGTAATCGCCTGTTATGAAAGTAAAATAACAAATGACATTTACAGATTAGTGACCTATTCTTTATCGGCTAATATATTTTTAATTATCTATTAAAAAATCATGGTTTAAATTAAATTAACTTAATGTATATAGTCAAATATCATGAATTTGCGACCGGCACTCATTATTTTACACGAGGGGTATATAATTTTTACTATTATTATAAAGGGGAAAGATTTGTATGTATGTACGTAACGAATAAACTCAAAAACTACTGGACCGATTTCAAAAAATCTTTCACTATTAAAATTCCACATTATCCCTGATTAACATAGGCCATAAAATATTTTGAAAAAGTTAGGTTAGGTTAGCAAATAAATGTCTACCCATGCGAAGCCAGAGTGGGCCGCTAGTGTAATATAATATTATAGGTTTGTGATGACGTTTTAATATAACAAATAACTGCTGAAAAATCTGTTCGTATAATTTTACATTAAGTTGACCCTAGTAATCTATACGAATATTATAAAGAGGAAAGATGTGATTGTTTTTTGTTTGTATCAAACAGGCTCGGAAACTATTAGACCGATTTGAATAATTCTTTCACCAATAGAAAGCTACTTTATCAGCGAGTAACATAGGCTATATTTTATCCCCGTATTCCCATGGGAACGGAAACTACGCAGGTGAAACCGCGGCGCGCTGCTATACTATATAAAAAGTGTGATTTAGCTCCTGTGTTAACACATTGCGATTTTATCACAACACAAGATTACGAAACATAAATACATTATACGCACGATGACCAAATTACGACACTGATAACTATCTCGACATTCATCATATGATCGATATTACAGCTCGGAATTTCTGTGTCATTCCGTTATCGCGCTTACCGAATTAAAACGAAAAGTAATAAAACTATTACGATATTTGATTTTAAGTGATTTACGATAAAAACTTATTACATAGATATAAATAAATAAATATCAGACTACACCACATACATTGATTTGACTCCGAGGTAAGTAGCTCAAGCACTTGTGTTACGGATATCAGAAACAACAGTGGTACCTATTACAAATATATACTTAAATATTGGATATCAACACCCAGATTCAGCACAAACACAAGTATTCATCACACGAATATTTGTCCTGGGTGGGGATCGAACCCAAAACTATGGGGCAGGGTCACTACCGAATGTGCCATCGAGCTTGTCAAGATATGATTTATATTTACCTATATGGGGGATATAAATGATAAATAAATATTAGACCACTTTAACCAAAGCCAAAAATAAAACTGGACGGAGTTAGATGGAAAATTGTGAAAAAGTAGTGACAAATGGCTAACTCATTGCCTATATACGAGTAATCACACACCCAAAACCTGATACACAATTAGCCTTTCATGACATTCTAAGCAAGGAACACAGTTGGCACATTTTTTTAGTCCCAGACCAATATAGGACACTAGGGACTAGGGACAAATACTAGTAGTTATGTGAAAGAAGGAGAGTAAAAGTTTATCCTCGACAAAATAACCTCGCCAATGTTGTATTAACTAAAAACAAGAAACTGCATTATCTCGGCTCTCACACAATAGTAGTCAAACGGTAATTTAATGCGGCCGACAAACTTGTTTCGTTATAAACGCGGACTAAACCAGATAAACTCCGTCCAAGATGCGATTGCACCGGGATTAATTTGAAGAGCCCGGGTGCAGTTTAGCCGACAGAACGCTGCGCGGCCGACAAAACGCTGCGCGGCCGACAACTCGACAAACAATAAAACTTAGTCGCTGCGACGCCGCAGCGCCACCTACCGAGCGGGATTGCTTTAATTCGGTTTGGTCATCGATCCTCTGCCGCATTTCCTCTGGTCTAGAATAGGCCTCTTAAAGACTAGAGCATTATAGGCACCTAATTTATATCCTAGTCTGGGATTTTAAAAAATGCGCCAACTGTGTTCCTTACGCATGTCGTAAAAGGTGAATAATTGTATATCGGGTTTTAGGTGTGTGATTGTGAGGCGACGCGCTAGCCACTGTCACTACTTTTTTAGTTTTCCATCTAACCCAGCCCAGTTTCATTTTTAGCTGAATGTGGTTAAGGGGGCCTGCTGTTCCTTTGACTCTGCCTACCCCTTTGGGGATTACGGGCGAGATGATAATATGTATGTATGTAATCTATATCCTAATACTGTTTGGTATATGCATATGCAAAAGAAACTCTGAATTTTTCAAATCGGTGAAGTAGTTCTGAGCCTATTAAATTCAAACAAACAATCAAACCGTTTCTCTTTATGATATTAGAGGGTAATATGACATCAATGAGAGTTTTTTTTAATTAAATCATCCAAAAGATAACTGTGACTTGCGGTCTTGTCACCCTCCTCATTGGTTAGTTGTCAGAACAAACTGACATGCTGTCAACAAGGAGCCAATAGTGACAGTGATAAGACCTCTAGACTCCCTCGTGCCATCTGGCGGTTTTTGTATATTTGAAAACCCTCATTGACATAATTGTTGTCTATGGCCGTTGTTGGTCTGTTGTTGGTCGTCTAGTCTTTTGTCTACCTTAGCCTTTTTGTAGTAAGACTTCTACTCTCATACTACAGACGAGCTCAAGGCGCATCGCGAGTGCAAGCGGGGTGCACTGAGACCTGCACAAAGGGGCGGGCTAGTTAAACAGCCATTGATTAACGGACCCTGCAGCGCTGTAGCGAACGCTGACTAATTGTTCTTTGGGGGTCTGTTGGAAATCTGACAAAACCCTTTGTAATGGTTACAAATATTATAACTAACTAACTAAACTTCGCGCCACTTCCCTAGCGGTGTAGACAGAGAGAACCAAACGCCATATGGCACTATCCTTACAAACCTCACTCGCCACTTCAACATTCATGATCCTTTTCCTACAAGCTCTATGGTTTTTAGGACTCCTAACATCACCTTCTGTTAATACACGACCAATCTGGCCTTCCGCGGCTCCTTGATCCTTCCACTTTCGAATTGTAAAATATTAAAAATGCGATTTTTGCTCTGTCTGACTGTCTGTCACATTTTCATGGTTAAATCACGTCATTGACATAACAGGTACGCCAGTTTGAACTCTAAGAATGAACATAATACACTTTTTGGCATGGTAAAATTTTTAAATTCGTGAGACGCTCTTGAAATAGATTCAGCTAAGCATAAAATACAGTTGAGTCAGATGAAAAAGTAACATGACATCAGCTCGTCGCCATTTAAGCAAACCACAAACTCGACATTTAATACAACATTATTCGCTTCTCATTGTACTAGATATGGATAATTAGTACATTATTATCGAGTCTCGAATATAAAGAAACATAATATGAAAGTAACTTAATCTTACGTTTCTTTTAACAAAATAAAACATCACGCCCATTCCCCGAAGAGGTAAGCAGAGTCAAAGAGGCAGCAGGCCCCTTTAAACACATTTAGCCAAAAATAAAAATGAGCTGGGTTAGACGCAAAATTGTGAAAAAGTAGTGACAAGTGGCTAGTTTGTCGCCTACACAATCACATACCCAAAACCCGATATACCATTAGTCGCCTTTTACGACATGCTATGCAAGAATCACAGTTGGCCAAATAAAAGTTATGACAGTTCCAAAACAAAATCTATTAAACGAACTGTCAAATATTGTACGGAACACCACCAGTAGCGACCAGCGCTCAGCGTGTTTTTGTTAATTAGTAAATCGTTCCAGGAACAGGTAGAGCTAAATCGCTAAGGGTAAATCGCTCTTTGTCTCGCCGGGAATAATTCACCCGATACAGGCTCCAGGCGGGCTTTAGTTTCTTTGTGAAATCTATTAGGCAATATTTCACTTTGTATTACATTCGATGTGTTCCTTCCTTCGGTTCATTAGTGGTGGAACTAGAGTACGTATTTCTTTTAAACGCAAACAAAATTAACATTGTTATTTTTTTGCCCATTAATCTCGTTGTACTATGGATATTAGGTGAACGGATAGGCATACTTAGATACGTTTATAAACATCCATGACTCGAGTACAAATGTCCATGTTCATCACACGAAACATTTGCCCCTAGCGGGATTCGAACACGCGACCCTTGGTTTCACGGCCAGGGTCTCTGACCACTCGACCGACACAGACTTAAAAAACAGTTTCATTGATTTTTATGAAGTCAAAAACAAGGCAAATTACACTTTAAATGAAATTCGAATTTAAATACAAGATAAAACACAAAACCATCAAACCCTTAATTTTACCAACAAATAAAAACGTTTTCATTCACTAATGTTATATGATTTATAAAAGACAGTATCGAATATCCAACTGCACAATTCGAGTCAAGTCACTTCCATTCCAATGCAAGTCTTCAGAGCACAAATAAATAAAATATGTATCGAATCCCATGATTACCAAGCTTGCTCTCGGAAAATCTCACATACCTATATAAACCAAATCCTCTATGTAAACAAACCAGGGTCTGCAAAAATAGATTGAAAAATATCATGGAGCGACAAATTTGTGAGAGCCAATAAATATTTATCATGCCCTTTGGATTGAGCAAAGGCTGCGGGGAACATGTGTAATTCATTCTGAGCGCGGAGATGGTGCAGGACGCATGTTGGGAGTATCTTTCTCAGTGAGGAGATACAAAGTGTTGAAGATTGAGGTTGGCTAGATTAATAATTTTGCATACATACATACACACATAACACCCATAATCCCCGAAGGTGTAGGCAGAATCAAAGGGGCAGCAGGCCTCTTTAACCACATTCAGCAAAAAACAAAACAGGGCTGGATTGGGCTAGCTTGTCGCCTACACAATCACATACCCAAAACCCAATATACCACTAGTCGTCTTTTATGACATGCTAGGCAAGAACCACAGTTGGCACATTATTTTTAAGTCCCTGACCAACATTGGACAATGGGCTGGGTTAGATGGGAAATTGTAAAAAAGTAGTGACAAGTGGCTAGCTCGTCACCTACACAATCACATACCCAAAACCCGATATACCACTAGTCGTCTTTTATGACATGCTAGGCAATAAAGACAGTTGGCACATTATTTTTTAGTCCCCGACCAACATGGGACAAATAGTTATATAAGTTAAGATAATTTTGCGCTTTTCCTCAAACTACTAAGCAGGTTTAATTGATATTTTTAAGTTTAACATGTGCCTATATCTGTCTAAATAACTTAATGCTTACAATTTTTTAAGCTTATTATATTAGTTAACCTGCGTCTTAAAAGGATAATGAAACTACTTAACTCTCTTAAATTTAATTCATCCATAAGGTACCCCAATTGCCACGTTAGTATGACACTTTGAAACTTATAAGTCGTAAGAGACCACATCATCATCTTCCTATCGTTATGTCCCGTGCTTAGACGAGGTCCGCTTAGACCAACGTCCAGGAATTAGCGAGTCTGGTAATCACAATGAAGCCTGCCTTCGTAACCTAGGATAGAGGAACCAGACAATTATTAGATCTTGGTCGTAAAAGACCACAAGCTTTATTAAATATTGTGTTTGTGATTGAAAAAGACAAATTATTAGTTACCACTATTTCACAATTTTCAATCCAACCCAACTTAATTTTAATTTTTAGACTGGGCCGTTGGTCGAGTGGTCATAGACTCTAGCCACGAAATCAAGGGTCGCGAGTTTGAATCCCGCTAGGGACAAATGTTTCGTGTGGTGAACATAATCCTAGATATTTATTTACATAAAAACACGGTATACAAGATGTTTAGACATCTTCACAGTGCAACATGCAGCCAAATATATTTTAGCATGCAAATGCTGTGTAGGTAATTAAGATTACTCGAGTCATGGATGTTTATATACGTATTTATATTTAAGTATGTCTATCCGTTCACCTAGTATCTTTAGTACAAGCATAAACTTAGTTTGGAGCTAGGGAATTGGTGTGTCAGTCTGGAGACTTTATTTATTTATGTTTAACTAAAAGTCAAAATAGCTTACTGTTTCTTGAACTCCGTCTAACCTTCAACACTTTTTGGGATAACAAGCGCATATGTAGTACTACGACACAGATAACAACGTGATCGATGCAACATTCCTTACAATCGAGGCTGCGCGGGCGCGTCCCGGAACTCCCCGCGACGCGACAACTTTTAACAAGCTTCCTTTGACGCCCGCCTCCGTTGTCGGGAACTGGATTCTTATAACTGCATTTGTACCCGAGTTTGCGTGTATTTATTTATCGGCGGGAAACTTGACGTGGAAAAAATTCAGCGGGACACTTCTTTCGTGTTGTTATTTCGATTTTTAAATTGGAAAGATGTGAAGACATGAATATCTGGGTTGACAAACTCGGGCAGTTACTGCCAGCCTCAAGTTCAACCGCCGCTCTTTATTTTGTTTGGAACACTCAGTCATAGCTGAAGTTAAAGGTAAAAAAATCCTTGCTTATAATATAAAGATATAAAAGTAGTTAACTCACAGTGTTCCTGTTACCTTTAAATTACGCATAAACTACTTAATACATTCTGATGTATATGTCGCAGGCAATTTGTATGATTCCGCATTTTACAAACGGCGTCGTCCGTTTAAAAACGCTCGCTGTTTTGTAATATGCCGAAGGCAAATTGGCGACTCATTCAATCAGTTGTTATAATTTTAACTACTACCTAAGCTGACCTAAACTAAATACTATATACCTTACATTTTGGCACTAAGAAAGGACATGTAAAAGATTTTATCCTGGAAATATATACATGGACACCGCGAGGCGGATCGGATTCTTACTAATATTATAAATAATAAATTATAAATTCTTCAGACTGACACACCAATTCCCTAGTCCCAAACTAAGCTTAATATAATAAGCTTGTACTATGGATACTAGGTAACGGATACTTAATTACGTTTATAAACATCCATGACTCGAGTACAAATGTTATTATTTGGGATGTTATTATTTGGGATGTTATTGTTTGGGATGCAATGTTATTATTTGGGATAGGGTCCCAATTAATTGTTATGATTGTTAATTACGTTTAATTTGATAATGTTTTTGTTTTTTATTTTATTGTGGTGTCAAATAAATACTTTTTCTTTCTTTCTTTCTTTCTTTCAAATATCCGTGTTCATCACACGAAATATTTGCCCCTATCGGGATTCTGGATTCTTGGTTTCATGGCCAGGGTCTCTGACCACTCGACCAACGGGCCAGTCAAATGCACAAGTATGCATAAGTATCTCCGCCTGTCTTTTACGTTACCCCTAAACTATCCAACCGATTGTAGTGAAATTCAGTTCACTAAAAGTTCAACCCTAAACGAAGGCCCTAGACTTAGCTTAGACTGTACTTTGTTTACCACTTCATTTATTAATCTAGTACCGCTAAGTATCCACTACTTTATCTAGTTACAATAAAAACCGACCAAGTACGAGTCGGACTCGCACACGAATGGTTCTGTACATAATCTTTACAACATAGGACACTATATTATAACCTTTTTCAATTTTATTATTAATTTTTAAAGTAAATAAGTATACAACTAAACATTCTGTGAATATTTAAAGCATCGACCTGTTGCCGTTATTAATATCGAGAAAAAAACGGCAAAATAATCACGTTTGTTGTATGGAAGCCCTATATCAATATTTATTTTATTCTGTGTTATATTTCTTTCTTTCTTTCTGTCCGTCTGTCTGTCCGTCTGTCTGTTACCAAGCTGTATCTCATGAGCTGTGTTAGCTAGACTTGTTTTTTTTACAGATGACGTATTTCTTTTGCCGTTATACCAACCTTTTTGGTTGGTTGGACAGAAAGAAAGAAAGAAAGAAAGAAAGTAAGAAAGAAAGAAAGAAAGAAAGAAAGAAAGAAAGAAAGAAAGAAAGAAAGAAAGAAGAAAGAAAAACGTTTATTAGGTAACAGACAACACACATAACAAATATTTTTCTTTTTTAGACAGGCAGACAGCTAGACAATGGAACCTAAGTAATAGGGTCCCGTTTTTACCCATCGAGTACGTAACCCTAAAAAAGAAACAAGTAATAATAAATCACGATTAGACAAAGCACTCCGAGACTCAAGTATGTGCACTCCAACGGACTAACTTCACAATCGCTAAGAAACTTGTGCGGATAAATGTCAGTCGGTGATGCATTTTGGATGGGAGCCGAGACGCTAATTAGTAGTTTATTGTGCACGGAAGGGACGCCACTTGGCGAGTAGACTTGGAGTTTTGTTTACAGATAAACTAACTTTTGCTCGCGGTTACGCGTGAGTTTCGCTCTGTTACAGAGACGTTGTCGTAAAGAATTTCCCCAGAATAAAAGATATCCTATGTCTTTTTGAGATCTCAGTATCTCTTAATTAAAAAAATATGTTAAAAATATGTATTGAAATATTCTATGGTAAAACTTTCCATATGGTTTTCTTCTTCTGCTCTCTATTGAGGTATCCATAGCTATAGTCTGAACATGCTGGTTTCCTCACCAAGTTGTGCACGTTAATGTTACGATGTGTAAGGTTGCACATCCCTAAATTCGGCCCCCGACACCAGTGTCCCGTCACACCTTAATTTACGCGCGCACGCAAGACAATGGGCCGGATTAGTGCAATGTTACAAAATTACCCGTAAAGCCGAAAGCCGAAAATTTAACAATATTTAAGACGGTTCTTAAATATTGTTAAATTTTCGGCTTTCGGCTATTTTACTACGGTTAGTAACACTGTATAACATACCCCAAAAAAATTAAAAATATTATTATTTTCACTGATGTGCAAACCCTATTTCAGTAAAATTAAAAAGTAAACTATGCAGAATGTACCTACATCTCTCCCTAATTCGCGGAATGACAAAAATTTTAACTATCTGAAATTGACTACATAATTTTTTTTCCAACTTGAGATTTTTTGAAGCCAGTACTTGAATATAATGACATCCTTGTATTGAGGTAGCAAACATTTATGAATGAAAAATATAAAACTATTAAAGTAGACAATACTATCTAAAATAGGTACGTAGGCCTTTCTGTTAAATAATCTGGTTCTTGACATGACAGCTTACTAGGGTTGACAAAATTTTCGGCTTTGATAATTAATTATATTTTTACGGGGTATTTTTAACACGTTGTATAATTTATTTTTCTTCACAACAGGCGTCACTAAGTTGGCCGTCTGTCAATCATAGAGCCTTTACACAGAAACGCAAGGAAGTATTCAGTTAAAATAATATACATAACGAACACACAGTTGTGTCATAAACAAAGAAAAAAAAATTATTCTATGTCTGTCTGTCTGACTCACAGTTGAATCGCGCTTTTGTTTTTTTTGTACAATTTTTGGTCATCTAGTGGCTATGTTAAAGCTCCGATGCTTTCATTTCCGTGGACAATAACTTTGTACAGATCCCTTGATGTTCAAATCCAAACCTCACCAGTCCAGTGTTTTTCAACCAATCTTTTAAACAAAATTTACGTCATCTTCAAGTTGTGCTTATAAGCAACTGGTCAATAGTATTCTAGCGGCTAACGTAGAGGCAACATCAATACCATGAAGCCTGTGTGCGACGCGCTTAAGGGATTAATATGAGTCTAGATTATATTCCCTGAAAATTCCATGGAGCGGTTTAATTGGTACACTATTTTTTACGGTAATGCAGATCACTTGTCAGAAATGTATCACATGCATTATGCATATTGCGTTTAGTGCCCGTTATTATTATTTATAGTGATCATTACCACGTTGCATTCGCGTGAAAATATATAAAAAAAAAAAACAGTCGAATTGAGAACCTCCTCCTTTTTTTGAAGTCGGTTAAAAATTTTATATACTTATAAGCTTCTGCTATGGATACTAAGTGAACGGATAAACATACCTCAATACGTGTTATAAACATCCATGACTCAAGTAAAAATGTCCATGTTCATCACACGAAACATTTTCCCCTAGCGGGATTCGAACCCGCGACCCTCGGTTTCGTGGCCAGGGTCTCTGACCACTCAACCAACGGGCCTATCAAGATGTTATACTTCATGGCATTACCCGTCTATTTTGGTTTTTGTTGACCCATTTGAGACCGTAGAAAAGACGAGCGTACTCTAACTAGAGCAACGAATTTGCAGCATTTACATTTGCATTATTTACAGGAGCTCTTAAACGCCGTAAGTTTCGGAATAAAAATGCTTGTTTATATCGCAAGGAACTAGCAGCGCGGGAGCCTCGCTACCCGGTACAGGTGCACTCAATAATGCACAAATAATAACACTTGCAGTTCATCTGCATGCTCCGTGTTACTAGGGCTGCCTCTTCGGGAGTCTCGGTAATAAAAAACTTGACACTACTATAAATGTTATTCCTTTTAAAAGCTCTTGAAGCAAACTATTAATGTTTATAAAAATTTGAAATGGTACTCGTATTAAACAAATTAACTTAATACGAGTATACATAACATAACGCACGCAATTCCCCAAAGAGTAGGCACTGTCTAAAGTGCTATATGCCCTTTTCTTATATCGATATTATAATTTGACAAATAAATTTTAAATTATTTTTGCTACTATTAAACATAGTTCAAATGCTTTACTGGATTCTTTTGCATGAATATTATATTTATTTATTTAAACACTTCTAATTTACAAAATATAAAAATCCATATTAAGCGTTCCATTATGCAAGTGCCAACCCTAACCTCTTTACCAAATAGCACAGCATAAAGAGCGTCTAATAAATTCCCACTGACGACGCCCCCAGGTTCGGTTCCGCGGCGAATACCATCCGCGGAATGTTCCTGAACGTGCGGAGCCAGCTGACGCCAGCTGACGTCTGTATCTTTGTAGGTGCACGGAGTGTCTTAAATATTTAACAATAGTATGCCGTAGTGTTGCAGAATATCTTTAGTACGAACTACGAAAACTTTTCAGAAGAAACACTTCTTTTTTATATCCGTGGTCCATATTTACCATTGTGCTATTATTACTACGGAAAGAGAAGCTATGTCAAACAAAAATATTATCACGAAGCATGGACTAAGCGTGTTTCAGCATTTGCAGCGCTAAAACTAACAATCGTCGTCTAATTAAGCTATTAAAATACGCAGCGCTAGATCACTCATAGAGTACATTTTCCTCGCGACCAAAACGTCGTAAACGCCGTGAATTTCATGGCGCTTACGCGTGAACGTAGGCAAGTGACTAAACGAGTTGTTGCCGATCGGCAACAACGCACGGCGCAAAAAACTTGTTCGCTGCGTCGGTTCCATACGCTAGTAATAATAGTTCAATGGTATTTACCTGCACCATTCGGAAGGAGAACAAACTCTAGTCGGACTAGAGTCTATCTATCATATCATATCATACCATATCATATAACATCACGCCCGTAATCCCCGAAGGGGTAGGCAGAGGCAAAGGGGCAGCAGTCCCCTTTACAAATTTTCAGCCAAAAATAAAACTGGGCTGGGTTAGATAGAAAATTGTGAAAAGGCAAGAATCACAGTTGGCACATTCTTTTCAAGTCCCAGACCAACACGGAAGTTTTTAAAATGGCTTATTTTATAGATTTTTATATTTTTGTATGCTCTTTTCGAATTTTAACTTTGCCACTTTGTATCTATTATAAGGACCAGACAGACTTTAGCGGTTGCAGGCATAACGACATGTATTTTAAGCCCAATAAATATGATCATCAACTTATCGCGTGCTACGACGCTTAAGCAAATGCCCCTGTGCTGTCCAGTCACCCATACACAAATGATGCCGCGAAGGCTCCCCATTGGAAGTGAAACAAACTTAGTGTGTGACTCACCTCTCCACACACATAAATAGGATAAGTAGTATACAAGCGTAGTGTTAAGTAATTATAGAGGAGTAATGAACCAAAATCGATCGAAACAAGTCTTTTTAATTCAACGTCGCCTGGTCCCATCATTGCATGGCGACCCTGCCAGTGCTGCCTCCCTAGGCAGCGCTGCGCAACGGGTAGATTTATCTATTTTAACTATAAACGACAAGTACCGCCCGTCGCCCACCAGCGTGGGCGACGCCAGTCGCCGCACTAATCCGGCCCATTGTCTTGCGTGCGCGCGTAAATTAAGGTGTGACGGGACACTGGTGTCGGGGGCCGAATTTATGGATGTGCAACCTTACACAGCGTAACATTAACGTGCACAACTTGGTGAGGAAACCAGCATGTTCAGACTATAGCTATGGATACCTCAATAGAGAGCAGAAGAAGAAAACCATATGGAAAGTTTTACCATAGAGTAATTCAAATTCAAATTCAAATATTTTATTGCATAATTGTGATATAAGATGTTATATTAAATAATACAGTACATCATGTTACCTATTATTTTCTAGAAATAAACACAAACTTGCTGTTCCTATTCATAGACTCCAAAAGAGTGGTAATTCATTTATTGGTCTAAGTAATAAAATGTTTAATAAACTACCACAAAGTATTACAACATTACCCCTACATAAGTTCAAATTATATATTAAATCATTTTTAATGAGTAAGGGTTATTACAAGATACAAGATTACCTCATTGACAAGGATTCATGGTTAACTTCAACTAGGTTTACAAATTTGTAAAATTTGGCATTTAAAAGAGTAACTATCGAGTTTCTTGCCGGATTCTTCTCGATAGAGTCTACCTTCCGAACCGGTGGTAATATTATATCTTTTCCTTTTTTTTATGTATATTGACTATTTATAAGTGCTTGCTTGAAGCCCATATAAATAAAGATATTTTGAATTTGAATTTGAATTGGAATATTTAAGTATAGCAATATACATTATGAACGTGGGACGGATACTTTTATTATTGTTCTTTTCTATATACTGTAGGTACCTATACTTATTATTTGTTTTTATTTTTATTAGATTGTTATTATTACTACTTTTAAATGAATGTATCGTTATAGTATTAGTTTAAGTTATAATAAACGGAATAAACTGTCATCTGAATTAATTTTTGTATAGATCATTCTTAATGGTGTTTCGACAGTGGCCCCTTCAGGTATACATGGCCACAGGTCATAAAAATCTATTTTGGATAAATGGTATACTTTATATATTCAAAGGCCAGGCTATTTTTTTATCAAACCTAATTCATCACACAAAAAATTTGATCAAAATTTTTGTAAACATATTTTGAGTCGACTGTGAGAATAACAAATGCTACTACAATGAATCTCTGCATAACATAGCTTCTTAAATCCACAATAAATTAAAATTGAGCCCTTAAAGCCCTGTCTACGCCCATGCATACTATATTACCTTTCACCCATCAAATGCATCCGGTAACAAGTTATTGAGAATTCCCCTTGTCGCTCGGTTAAAGCAGTGATCAGTATAATACCTCAAAGAGGCTTTTAGCTATAATTGAACGCACTTTTGTAGACTGCGCGGCTCGGGAACAGTAGCGCTTCATTCGATTTTGTCTCAATTGAATCAGATAAAAAGGATGTTTGTCAATACCGATTTCATATTGGCGCTAGATTCTTTTCGGGTGGGTTTTGAAGTGCCCCTGACGTAAATATGTCACAGGCAATTTGTATGATTCCGCATTTTACAAACGGCGCCGTCCGTTTAAAAACGCTTGCTGTTTTGAAATATGCCGAAGGCAAATTGGCGACTCATTCAATGAGTTGTTATAATTTCGTCATTGCTTGTTCTTCTTCGGTTCTGGCCGTAGGGTCGCAGTTGTACCTAACACTCCTCCTCGCTTCGCTCGTCGTCGTACCTATTATTTTAACTACTACCTAACCTGACCTAAACTAAATACTTGCGGCATACTATATAATGACCGCAATATACATTTTGCCTTCGGCATATTTCAAAACAGCGAGCGTTTTTAAACGGACGACGCCGTTTGTAAAATGCCGAACCATACAAATTGCCTGCGACATATACATACATAAAGTAGCGGGTAATTTCATTGGCTAGTATGGTTGCTGTATTTTAATGCGTATTGTCTATATTGAAAAGGCTTTTATGAAGAAAAAATCAGTATGGATTTATGTTTAGTCCCATGGTACGTTCATCTAGTCTCAACTCAACTCAAAAAAGAATTATTTTTACTTTGGCTACCTTATCTAGCATGTGGTAATATAACTAATTGTGTATTTCGTCTCTGATACAATCACCAATAGAAAGCAGTGACAATTACTTATAAATTTTCAGTAACTTAATTCAATTTAATTTTTCTTTACAAATGATTTAAGGAGCTTACTGCTCTTTGGTCACAGGCCTTATTGTACAAATGGACCATCAACACTCGGCTCCCAGGTCCCGCAACAAGCCACGCGCAACAAAAAGCACGCAACGAATCCACCCGACGCGCCGCGCCGTCTGCCGCCCGAGCGCAAACATGTTTTGCCCAACTTCGAAACGCACTCAAAAACCACTTCTATTTAACAAGACTGCGACAACTTAAAATTATTGCTCTTCACCAATAACATTTAACAATTAAATATTTTAATGTTAAGGCTAACTGTAACGATAGTGTACACTTTGACAATCTTATATATAAAAATTAATTGCTGTTCGTTAGTCTCGCTAAAACTGCAGTACGGCTGGACCGATTTGGATGAATTTAGTTTTAAAATATATGTCCTTCAGGGAAGGTTTGTACGGTAAGAAAATATGAAAACATTGCCACAGCTAGTAATAAATAAATTAAGTAAATAAGTATTATCTCTAACACTTGATACGATAATTCTTCTTGACGAATTTTTTTTTTATTTAGTGGTAGCTACACGGCAGTATTCTTTTTCATATCTAGCTCCTGCAAACGTTTGATTTTTTTCAATTCAGTCCCTTGACTAAATAAAAAGACAAATCTCAGATCTGGGTATTATTCGCTCCAGTACCTAAGTTAGACCTAACTTCATAACCTACCCAAGTTATTTCATCATCTTTCTAGCGTTATGTCCCGTGCTTAAACGGAACCATGATCCAGGATTGAGCGATTCTGGTAATTACAATGAAGCGACTGCCGATCTGACCTTCGTAACCCTAAGATAGGGAAACCAGATAATTTTTGGATCATGATTACAAATCCAAAGTTGTTTCAATTTGCAGGTTTCATCACGATGTTTTCCCTCACCGTCGAGCTAGTGGTATAAATACGTACATAGATTTGAAAAATCTGAGGTACGTGCTCGGGTTTGAACCCACACTCCTCGGTTATGAGGCGCATAGGCCTCGCTTACGATTGAGCTACCACCACTCTAATGTAATTTGTAATGATTGATTTATTTACATTAATCGCCATTTACTTGCCGATTCCTTCTCTCTAGAAACGACATTCCGAGCCGGCAGTAAATACGATGAATAAATTCTTTTTTGAAGCCTATTTTCAATTGAATCAGCTGTTACCCCGAATATAGACTAGAAGGCAATTTTGTCATCCAAATTTAATACATTTACACCAGACATTATGTAATAGATAGTATGAGGTGGTTAATTCCCCGCCAGCCTCGATTGTCGCTTTGTCGCCCACGGCGGGACGCGACAACGTCGCAACCCTTTGTCTCTTTGTGCGGTGATTAATGTGCCTGCCCTGTGTGCACCTTGCTTAATAACATACAAAACTTGTGTGTGTGACGTCACAATCATTACGACACAATAATGTGCGGGAGTTGTATAGAAATATTAATTTTGGTTCGTCTTGGGTGTTACAGTATGTTGCGGTGGTATTTTCGTTTGGCGTTTAACGCCTGAAAATTTAAATTGAGAGTAGTAACAAAAGCGCTTTGACAAGCAATTTAGCTTCGAACTTAGAAATCCTGGCTAGAAAAAAAGGCAGCGCTGAAATCTCTTATGTGACGATAAGTTGCTTGCTTGACTGCTGATAAATTAACATTTATCTACATCTGACATGTTTATCCGTAATCTAGTGTTTGAAAGAAGCTGCAAACTTACTGCCTACGCCTAAGGACCAAGAGGTCCCGGGTTCAAATCCCGAGTCGGGCCAAAAATTTTTGGCTGGTTATTTCAATATTGAAATTACTCAGTAACAGTCCGAAATCGGGAAGTTGGCGGTTTAATCACCCCCGTGCCCCGGAAAGCATGTTAGGCCGTTGGTCCTGCGCCTAACCTCTCTCCGGTCATGTGGAATTGCCGTCTCACTGGACTATGAGAGCGAAGGAACAGAGAGTGCACCTGTGTTTGCGCACACACTTGTGCACTTTACTATCTCCTGCGCAGTTGACTAATCCTCGTTGAGATTTTTTTTTTTTATTTAAAAAAAAACTCTACATATTGTTTGCCGAAAGATGGAAAAAAAGCCTTCTATATTTATATCCAATATAAAATTACTAAAATAAAAATCATTTCCGAAGCTTACCACCAATCTGCTGTTACGCAAAACATTAACACATTTTTAATTTATAGCTGTTTTAACCAACACAAAGTCAAGCCACCACAGATAATGGTCAGCGCAACTAGCCTCAATTCCCAGATCTATCTCCATTAGACAATAATACACCCCAATATTTAGCCTCCCCCAAACTTAGATTACCATGGACCCACTCCATCTAAAACTAGCATGATCAATCGCTTCCCTCCCCCCTTCCTACCCCCCGTATAAGGCAAAACTTGGAAAATCGTCCGTCGGCATCCGATCCGTGTACTGTCAATAATTGATAATGGATGACGTCATTATGTCAGTTGGTGATTGATTGGCGATTCGGCTGCCTCCCCGCGCCACAACAAGGGAGTTTTTTTTGTGTAGTTTTTGACCGACTTCAAAAAATAGGTTCTCAGTAGACTGTATGTATATCTTTATTGTGTTACCTAAGACCTGTTTTCACCTAGACCCAATTTTGATTATCCTTTTTTGGATGGAAGCTCGTGCTTTCCGTTTGGCCCCATTTAAATTTAACCAAGATCTTACCAGTAGCTTTTAAGTTATTCTTAATAAAATTAGATGCCATTCTACCATCCTGTTCCTCAGTATAAATATACATAATACATCTGTTTTTTTTTTTATTTATCTACTTTCGTAATTGAGATGAAGACAAACATCACTGATTTATTACATTCACTTAAGCAGTCAGTAATTCACAACGATATTGAGAATATTTATAATTACCTTTTTCCTATAACGCCACAATACTTCATTTCATTTTTGGGATATACTTAAACATGATTATGACTAAAAGTTCCCTAGTCAATATTGTCTTCTGCTGAAAACAAGAAGCTCTAAATGCTATTTAGCTTGTTATTTAATTGACATTCATTAACGGGCCCCCAAAAGGCGCCATTAAGAATCAGGTTAGAAATTTGATACACTGCCGCGACCTCCAAAGATAAGACTGATTAAAAAAGCAAATGAGCCACGGAAATAATGTGGTCAGCCATGGTTTATTATCTATGGTGGGATCTTTATTTTTTATTACAAAAAGTCACAAGCTTATAATTGTTTTGGTTCTCAAATTATCGTTTTTTTTTTTTAAAAATAACAATATTTTTTATGGAATGTATGGAAAATTTGCAAAAGTTAATTGAATACATAATTTCGAAATCATGTACACAGTTACATATGTTATTAATTACCCACATGTCATCTTAGAAAAAACTTCATACTTAAAAACAATCACCACATGAGAAACCTTTAATAAATGAAACAAGAAAGTATTTTCACCAACACAATGAAAGATGCTATCTCAAAATTTACAAGAAAAGGTTCCGGGCCCGACTGATTCGTTTAGCGATATGTTGCGGTGTAGTGAAAAATAAATGATTCCAATATTTATTGAGCCATACCGTATTGGCCCAATAAAAATTGAAATCATTTATTTCCAGTGAAGGAAATTGCAACCGTTATTTATCGGAAACTCAATTGTAATGAATATATTACAATGAGTGATAAGTAGTGAATCTATACTAATATTATAAAGCTTACGTGTGTGTTTGTTTGCTTGAACGCGCTAATCTCAGGAACTACTGGTCCGATTTAAAAAAAATATTTCAGTGTTAGATAGCCAATGTATCGAGGAAGGCTATAGGCTATATAACATTAACCATAAATGCGGGTAAAACCGCGAGCATAGCTAGTTAATACCCAAGACAACGTTGCGTCCCCACTGCGCCCGGTTTTCATAACTAATCTTTATAAATTGATAATAAATCGTATTCATTATTCATCAGTAATAATTCAAATGGTAAATATTCATCAAACAGGTTGATTGTGACTATTATCTACTGATACAAACAAACATGAAAAACTCACTCTCTCTTATTCTAATATAAATAATATTGTACTGAAGAAATATAGGTCGCTCACAAGACAATAATAGATCGAAGAACCCACAACCCCTTCTTGTTGTTTTAAACCGCCAACCTATCCAATGCCATAGATCTCACCCACAGATTACAGATCTCGCCCAATCACAGATCAGGCCGGCGGGTATTTTTTATCTGTTCCCGAATAGATTCGCGCCAAATTGAAAGTGAAGCTGAGGCGAGACCGATGATTGATTACGGCTGCTCCGCTCTCGATGGCGGAACTTTGTCTATGCTTTTTAGGAGGAATGAAAGAAGGAGGAAGGAATAGGGAGATAGGTGGGCCGCAACGTTCGACCTTTGACCAGATTTGACAGTTGACATCTAGAGCGCTCTTTGCCGACTTCAAAAAGGGGTGCCGCGTTCGTTTGTGTACGTTTTTAATCCCTGTAGGGCTCAGGGAGACGTTGAAACTGACAGGTATAGTA
Organism: Glyphodes perspectalis; assembly: GCA_951394215.1. Lineage (NCBI taxonomy): Eukaryota > Metazoa > Arthropoda > Insecta > Lepidoptera > Crambidae > Glyphodes > Glyphodes perspectalis. Next base: position 893,852 of record OX596203.1, on the reverse strand, counting down.
AGCATATCCTTAATCTGTACTAATATTATAAGGAGGAAAGATTTGTATTTTTGTGTGTGTGTGTGTATGTTTGTAATGAATAAACTCAAAAACGACTGTGCCGATTTCAAAAATTCTTTCACTATTGGAAAGCTACATTATCCGGCTGTAACATAGGCTATATTTTATCCCCATATTCCTACAGGAACGAAAACTATGCGGGTGAAACCGCGGGGCTGTGCCAGTAATATTACGTGGTCCATAACAATTGAAAATCAATTGTGTCTGGAATCTCCGTACTTGAAGCATTAAGTTGTTACGTAATAATTAACAGCATCTTATAGTGACGCATATCAATATTAAAAATCTTTAACGTTTTATATAAATATATTGAGACTCGGCCATCGCATGAAAACACGTGTAAATTAAATTATTTAGTGCGATGGCCAAGTCAATATATTTATATAAAACATTAAAGATTTTTAATATTGATATGCGTCACTATAAGATGCTGTTAATTATTACGTAATAACTTAATGCTTCGAGTACGGAGATTCCAGACACAATTGATTTTCAATTGTTATGGACCACGATCGAGGTCTTAGGGACTGGACGTATTAAGACAGAAAGTCGCTTAACTAGAGACTGAATAAATGAATAACCGACTTGGTATTACATGGATTTCACAACTTTTTACCGTAGAACAACTGAGTTACGAGACTTGGCTTTTTTGACAAGTATTATTTTTGATGGGATCTCATTTCTTTTTGTATTTTGTAGACAGTTCTACTTTTTTCCTTTTCGGTACCTACCTTCTATTTATTGTATATATGTATATGTACCAGCAACGAATTTTCTTAAAGCCCTCTCTCTCTGACTTATGAACTTTTCTTATTTTTGTAGGTAGCCTTCCGTTTTCTTTTTTCCGGTACTACTTCTTGAGCTTCAGCTACAGTTTTTCTAAGAGCCCACTCCCTGTCTCTATGCGTTTCTGGGAGGCTTTAATGTTAAAATTTTTGACAAATCTGGACGATAAATGCTTCTTAGTCTGTTGTATTCACAAATTGAGGATTCCTGCGCTTTAGCACTTCCAAAGTCGACATTAATAAGATGTAGCCGCTCAGACTTGTAACTGTAAGACTTGTAATTGCGGAATGAATTCGCATGACGGGAATACCCATTTTTTGCTCGATTTGGCAGGGGCACTACCGTGCGCCTATATTTATATGGGATTACAAAGTTATTTAAGCAGTTATGTATCTAGAAAACTGAACCGAAATCGAAAAATTTTACTCGACTTAGCGGGGGCACTACCGTGCGCCTTTATATTTATATGGTATTACAAAGTTATTTAAGTAAGTAGTTAAATATTTATAAACCTGGACCGAAATTGAAAAATTTTGCTAGACTTAGCGGTTGCACTACTGTGCCCCCAAATATTTTAGTTTTTCCTTGATTCATACACCAAACACTACTTATATTCCAAATTTGAAGCTTCTAGGTCTGCTAGAAGTGCCTTAGAATTTTGATGATCGGTCAGTCAGTGAGTGACAAAATTATTCTTAAACTACTGGTTCAAATTGAATGAAATTTGAAATATACCGTGTCTTTACAATGCCTGCATGGTTACTGAAAATTCAGTCTTCTAGTTTTATCCACAACGAAGTTACAGGGGGTCGAAAATGGCCTGAATTGCTTCGAGAAAAGGATGGTACGGCCGTGCCGCTTTTTTGCTCGACTTGGCGGGGGCACGGCAGTGCCCCCAGATATTGGATATTAACACCCACACACAGAACAAACACAAGTATTCATCATACGAATACGAGTACGTATTTATACGAATGTTTGTCCTGGGTGGGAATCGAACCCACAACTCTTGGCGCATGGGGCAGGGTCACTACCGAATGCGCCATCAAGCTTGTTTATCTATCTAATAAGGCGTACTATATAATTTGCAATCGATCTATTTGACTTTAACGGTCACAGAAGAAAACTTGGGCCCGCTTGCTATTTGACCTTGCGATGCGTTTTTGACAATGCAGTTACCTCTATTCGATCACTATACTCGAACGCAGTTTAAGGACGACGCCAACGACAGCAATCATCCAATCAACGGCTGAATTGGATAATTGAATTTGTTATCAGGACGCGACATTCTGCATTTTGTGTGTCGGTAGAAAAAAATGTGTCGATTTTAAGGATAATAAAAAAGAAAGAAAGAAAGAAAGAAAAAGTATTTATTTGACACCACAATAAAATAAAAAATAAAAAACATTATCAAAATAAACTTAACAAACAAACATAACAATTAAATGGGACCCTATCTATACTTATAATAAATCTGTAGAGAGGTCAATTAAATATATTTTCAAAATAACTGTCAGGGGGTGATTAGTGATCGATACTGATACCAAAAATGCAATCAGTAAAATTTTTGTCTTGTCTTTCTGTCTGTCTGTATGTTCCTTATAGAAACAAAAACTACTCGACGGATTTTAACGAAACTTGGTACAATTATTCTTCATACTCTTGCGCTGGTTATAGTATACTTTTTATCACGCTACAATCAATAGGAGCAGAGTAGTGAAGGGAAATGTTGGTAAAACGGGAGAAGTTACTCCATTTTTTAAGCATCCGTCGCGTGTGCAGCCTTAATGGTTAAAGTTACATAGAAATCATGTATGACGGAAATAGTCTTTATTAACCATAAACGCGGGTGACACCGCTGGCACAGCTAGTTATTTATATACTAATATATAAAGAATAATTTGTTTGTAAGATTGAAAACCCTAATCTCAGGGACAACTGGTCCTAATTGATTTTTTTTGTTGTATAGTTCATTTATCGAGGAAGGCTTAAAGATTATTTTTTTTTAGACTACATCACATATATTGATCTGACTCCGAGGTAAGTAGTTTAAGCACTTGTGTTACGAATATCAGAATCAACAGAGATATTACAAATGTTTACTTAAATATTGGATATTAAAACCCAGACACAGAACGCAAGTATTCATCCTATTAATGTTTGTCTTGGGTGAGGATCGAACTCACAACTCTTGGCGCATGGGGCAGGGTTACTACCGAATGAGCTATAGAGCTTGTCAACATAACATTAACCTTAAACGCGGGTGAAACCGCAGGCACAGCTAGTAATTTGTTATTAGTGTACTACCTATCAGATGGACCACACACTCATAATTTTTTCCTCCGGTATAAAAACACACTCGTTACCTCATATATATTCCCGTGTAATCGTAACACGAAACATTTTCAATTAAAACATATTTCGGCTCCAATTAGACCTGAAACTGAATCCGTTTTGCGAACAAAAACGTGTTCGAGGTAAAATAGTAGCGTCCAAACGAGGTTTGTTACAATATTGACTGCATGGATGACACAGGTAAAATAGATGCGCATACGCAGTAAGTCACTGCGTTAACTCATTGAGGTAACTTATTATAACGACGGGGAGCAGCAATATTGAACGCGCTTAGTTAGGCGTAAGGTAAGGTACGTCACACTTTATTTAAATATGCGCCAACTCCAGTGGCCCAACTATTAAGATTACAAAAAAAAAAATATTTTTTTGTTTAGCAAATCAAAGACTATTAAAGTGGCACGTGCACTTGCGCCGTAAAATTTCCAGATTTTTGACGCGCTGCCAGATTTTTGTTATTTTTCGAGTATTAGACAAAGCAAAAAATGCGCATTTCATATTTTTTGATAACCTAACCTAAGTTACGGACTAAAATATTGTAATCAACTAGATATCGGTATATCTCAAAGGAGTAACACATTAAATTGAGGATTTTTTGAACGAACACATCCAAAAGATGACGTAACCGTGACTTGCGGTCTTGTCACCCTCCTCATTGGTTAGTTCTCAGACCAAACTGACATGCTGTCAATAAGATCCAAAAGTGACAGTGATAAGACCACGAGACTCCCTCGTGCCATCTGGCAGTTTTTGTATTTTTGAAAACCCTCATTTCTCCAAACAGCGCAGTTTAACAAGTCTATTTCATCCACCTATTTGCAAAGCTCATGCTAATCGTCAATCCCTCGTACAGCCCTAAATTTCCCTTGACGCTAATAAAATCCAGCCTAACAGGAGACACGTATTATCACGTAAACAGGTACCCCAAAACAAAGGTTAACGCCATTAAGATATAAACAGCTCGGCATCTAATCCCCAACATATTATCAAGAATATCAGCCCAAATGAGCCGCTTAGGGCCCGCCACTGCGATCCCCATAAACCCCATCATCATTACATAATCCCGGCGCATTATATTCATACTCTGCGGTCAAAAAACACAACCACATGGAACAACATCGCCCCATACATATGCAGCATTCGATAAACGTACAAAAGAGCCATCCATCAACGTCTCAGCATTGTATTGGCCCTGATTCTTGGTAGGGTCGCCAAGTACTCTGCGGTTGAGGGACATACGGGAAATGTACTTATGTAATGTAGCTTATACCAGTTATGCGTATAGACTGGCTCAATGGCGCATTCGGTAGTGACCCTGCCCCATGCGCCAAGAGTTGTGGGTTCGATCTCACCTAGGACAAACATTATTTGTAATACCACTGTTGATTCTGATATCCACAACACAAGTGCTTAAGCTACTTATCTCGGAGTCAGATCAATGTATGTGATGTAGTCTGATATTTATTTATATTTATGCACGCGGCTCCGTGCACGTGATTCAGTTTATTACAGAGAGGTCTGATACCTAAATACCTATCTAGGTATTTTTACATTGTACAAATGAATATGGTAGACTAGCTGACCCGGCGCAATCGTAACGCCCTGTTTTCGGATTTTCTTTCATTGTTTTCCTCGCAATGTTTCCATACTTCCTAACTTTACAAACCTTTCATAGAAGATTACAAATATTTTAAAACTAAAATCAGCAAAATCGGCCCAGCTGTTCTCGAGTTTTAGCGAGACAAACGTACTGCAATCTATTTTTATATAGATGATGACAAAAAAAATATTTGACGTACTTTTTGTCGGCTGTCAAAATCCAAGTTTCCATAATGTGGTTCGTGGTCTAAAACTTATACATTTTTAAGGCTTTTAATTTAAGAATATTTCAAAACTATGATTATACATACTTAGTTAGCATGACACCCGTAATCCCGGAAGGGGTAGGCAGAGTCAAAGAAGCACTTACCAATAATCAAAAATGATGAACAGTATAATGTCTCCAATAAGGTTTTTAAAATAATAATCTATATTTTCGTCCCAGCTTCATAGCCTTTAATATTTTCCGTAAAGTGATTACTTTTACAATAGCCTTTTAGGTTTTAATATTTCCTTTGCGAGAGAGGAAGCAAATTAAATTATGCAGCAATTATTTTATTATTAAACATTATTATTAACTATCCCGTGGCTCAGTACGCGTGAATTTCAGGAAAATATAGCGTTTGTTAATTCTGAAAACTGTGTATTATTTGCTATGGTAAACATATTTCAATATTAAGTCAACAATTTTTACTACAATACATAAGTATTTAAATGCTTGCAACTACTGGAGAAAATACGGATAGCGGTAAACACCCGGAAAAATCGATATAAAGATTATCATAGCCTCTTTCGTTCCAAAGCCTATATACGATATTTTCAGGATTAATCAAAGCGTAGAGACGCCGAAAGAAAACAAATATACACACAAACTCACATTTATAATATTTAGTCTGACATACAGTACATCATTATCTAGCGTTATGTCCCGTGTTTAGACGGGGTCCGCTTAGACCATGATCCAGGATTTAGCGAGTCTGGTAATTACATTGAAGCGACTGCCGATCTGACCTTCGTAACCCTAAGATAGGGGAACCAGACAATTTTTGGATCATGGTTACAAATCCAAAGTTGTTTGAATTTGCAGGTTTCATCACGATGTTTTCCTTCACCGTCGAGCTAGTGGTATAAATTCGTACATAGATTTTGAAAAATCCAGAGGTACGTGCCCGGGTTTGAACCCGCACTCCTCTGTTAAGAGAGGCGTGTCCTTACCATTGAGCTACCACCGCTCTACATACAGTACATGTCCCAAAAAATCCCATAGCCGAGGCACCCTACAGTCGCCCCACTAGGGAGAGCGGCGGGGTCCTGTAAAAACCGCGGATAAGACAAAAACTGACTTACCGGCTTCTTTTTCGCCTAAGCTAGATTCCATAAGACTGCCGCATTATTGTAAAAAAATCCTGTAACAAAGAGAACATGTGTTAGTGAATTCTTGTTTAGGTAATATTATTTACAAGTCTAGGTAAATATAATAAAAAAGGAAATATTAGATAACATGGTAACAGCAAAAAAAAAACTTTTTCTGCTCCGTCGAACACGTAAAGGTATTTATTATATACTAGCTTCTGCCCGCGGCTTTGCTCGCGTGGTACATCGATGAAACATAGCCTATATGTTATTCTGGTGTATGAGCTATATTATTCTAAAGTTTCATTAAAATCCATTCAGTAGTTTTTTTGTGAAAGAGTAACAAACATCCATCAATACATACAAACTTTCGCATTTATAATATTAGCAGGATATTTTGCCCGCGAATTCATCCACGTAGAAGTCCATTCTGTTAAATAATGTTTATGCAAAATTAGAATGGACCAAGTAATCACGTTGTCCCATACAAACTTTACCTCCCTTTTTCACCCCCTTCGTGGTAGAGTTTTGGAAAATCCTTTTTTATCGGATGCCTACGTCATAGAACATACCCTCCAGCCTCAGGTTTCTAAGATCAGCGGTTTCGGCTGTGAATTGATCCATCAGTCAGTCATACAGGACAAAGTATTTTATATGTATAGATTTCTAGAGTTTATTTTTGACTACAAAGGAAATTGTCTAAAACAACAGAGAATACTTTTGTAGAGGCAGTATATATATACTCTAATATATATTATTATTAGAGTATATTATATATATATATATATATATATATATATATATATATATATATATATATACTATAATATATATTATTATTATTAGTATTATTAAATTACTATTTCCTGTACTGGAAAAAATCGTGACTTAATTACCAGGCATAAGTAAATTATAAAAAAAAAATCAATGTTTGCTATAGACTAATCAATCATTGGTTTAACACTTTTTTACTTGTGATACCCATATTAATTCAATAAAAGTAAATAGCTTAAAATTGAGCCATGTTGGTCTGGGACTTTAAAATAATGTACCAATTGTGTTTCTTACCTAGCATGACGTAAAAGGCGACTAATGGTATATCGGGTTTTGGGTGTGTGACTGTATAGGCGACAAGCTAGCCTCTTGTCACTTATGTTTTCACATTTATGAATCTAACCCAGCCCAGTTTTATTTTGCTGATTGTGGTTAAAGAGGCCTGAAAGATCTTTTGATTTTCCCTTTACCTTCGAGGATTAAGGGCGTGAAGTTGTGTATACTTACTTACTTACTACGCTGGCTCAGCGACTCAAAGTGGGTCTTGGCCATTCCGGTGAAGTGAAGTTGTTTATTTATTAACAGAATCCTACAACCAACTAGCCGCATGATTATGTCAAAATGACGCGTGTAAAATACATTATTAACCATAATGTCCACATCAATGTCTAACGCTCGCTGGATCATGTATAAATAAAAACCAATTTCCATAATAAAACGCACCGGACATGACATTAGCGTCGTTGCGGCCGCTAATTCCACCGGCTAAGCTAGTGTTGTAGAGCTATCGATAATTTTAATATCGATGATTTAGGTAGAACCATTGTTATCCTCCAGATACATGACCCGTTGTTAGTGGGATTTCGCCGTGTTTCCAAAATGGCTATTAGAATGTTATTGGGATTTCGTCACAATCACCTGTAGTAATTCAAAGATCACGACATCAAATGCGAGTAATGATGGTTCGAAACTAAGCACGCACTCCTGAATTTTTGAGAACCGAACTAATTAAAATTATTAATACTTATTTGTCTGCGTAGGCTTGATCACGAAGCAATTTGTCTGGTTTTCCAATCCTATAGAATTCGAAAGTCGGTTAGCAAGTAGTTGTAATATAATCATAGTTCAAGCTGACTCAGACTGATAAAGAAAAATAACACTAATCAGAGAAGTTATTAATAAAATGTTGGTAGTATATTACTGTCTAATATATATCAAAAACAATACTATCGACATGTACCTGTCAACTGTTAGTATTAACGTTTTGAGTTGTTTCCAAAAGTTTTGAAGGAAAAGCTATTGACTATTGTTCTGACCTTTTATCGATAGATTATCGACAATACATTGAAATACCCGACTGTCATTGTACAACACTAGCTTGAATCAACTCCACCCATTTGGAGCTCTACTCGTCCGCAAACACTAATATTTCACTCAAACAACTTGTTTTATGCCGAAATCTGACCGGCGAATAGCTGTTTGAAATATTAATTTTAGACAAAATAATTTCTAAACACTCCTGTCGATGTGACGTGAAAATTGTAATATTAAATGGTTAGGTACTTTATGATTTAAACTAGCTGCGCCTGCGGTCTCACCCACGTTTTTGGATAATGTTTATATAGCCTTTCCTTGATAAATGGGCTATCTAACACTGGAAGATTTTTTCAAATCGGACCAGTAGTTCCAGATATTAGCGCGTTCAAGCAAACCAACAAACGAACTCTTTAGATTTATAATATTAGTATTGATAACAATGAACAATTTTTATAAGAGTCATGTATTCACAGCTTTCCATCCAACCCAGCCCACTGTCCTATGTTGGTCTGGGACTTAAAAAGAATATGCCAACTGTGTTTCTTGCCTAGCATGTCGTAAAATGCGACTAATGGTATATCGGATTTGGAGTATGTGATTGAGTAGGCGACACGTTAGCCTCTTGTCATTGCTTTTTCAAAATTTTTCCTCTAACCCAGCTCGGCTTTATTTTTGGCTGAATGTGGTTGAATGTAGTTGTTATAATAATTGTAGATGTTACTTACAGGAAACTATTTAACTAACTAAACTGCACGCCACCTCCCTAGTGGAGTAGGCAGAGAGAACTGAAGGCCAAATGACACGATCCTTTCACACCTCACTTGCTTCTTCAACATTCATAATCCTTTTTATTTTGATTTACCGTTAAGTACACCGTTTCAACAAGTGTCCTGCCCTCCATGTCATCTCCGCACACACACTGGGCTCTTGTCTCCAGACCTCTTTGCTGGTATGCAGTTTCGCAAGATATCCCGACTATGCCAGAGGCATTTATTCTTTGTGCTGTTTTAATTTTGTACACTGCTATTGTTATTATAAAAATTATAACAATATCTTAGAGCCTCACATTATCTAAATAACTTCTCTCCAACTTGAAAACATTTGACATATAAATGACATGATATGACAGAATAAGAGATTATACCTTTTTTTCATAGCATTGACTGAACTATGGCAAAAATATCATCGGAATAAAATATCTACAACGAGAAAATTACTCGTATAATTAACAATTTGGCTCTACCTGATATTAGCAATAAAATCAAATAAATAAACTTTTCCATTAAGGGCTTAAGAATGATATTTTCTATCCAACTAAATTTTACGCCACTTCCCTGGCGTGATAGGCAGAGAGAACCGAACGCTTTTTTATGATATTTTCTAATCTAATATTAATATTATTATTGCCTCAACTAGTCAGGAGACTAGTTGAGATTTTTGATAATATGTGAAGAAAGGCAGGAGCCTTTCTTCACATATTATCAAAATTTGTAAAAAAAAATTACAATCCTCAGCTTTATTCTTACATACTAATCTCGACAAAAGTAAGTAGGAAGTCCATATAGTTTAATAAATATACAAATCTTCAAATTCAACAATTTCATTTATTTTACATTGACGATCAGAATAAAAAATTACCATAAACACCCAGACCTAAAACAATTACTTTTGTACAGCAACAAACCTACAAAGTTTCTAAAGCGAAAAACGCGCTTGCTAACATAGTTCTAAAAGAGCTGAAAATCAAAAGCTAATGACAATACTATCCTTAAAACAAGCATCAATAAACCTAATACCAGCTTTATTTCTTACAAAACAGGGCTTAAACTCGAACTGCCAACTGCGTAGTACAAGTCGTTAAAGTAAATTTTTACGCGCTCTAAAAAGAGCAATGAAATATGTTTAGCGTCGGGTAGTTGTGTTAAGGACATCGTAAACGGAACGCTTAGGCGACTAGCGTGGCCCTCCGCTGACCCGGCTGGCGGTAAGCGCAGGCATGTTATAGTTATTACAGTTATTAGGCGGTCTTATTAAAAAAAAAAAAAAAAAGTCTGTCGAATTGAGACCTTCCTCCTTTTTTTTTAAATCGATTAAAAATGAGGCAATGTTAACTACCAAACTTTTTTAGAGATCGCTCGGCCTAGTTTAAAGATATTGATTGGCCTTGAAGGCAAAGATTTGATTTTACAATAAGCAAATGTTCATATGATGAACACGAATCATGGATTACTTATTTTTAGCGTAGAAACTAACTTTTTTTTTCGCTGGGCGTGGAATTAATTTACTATTTTAAATAGACTCAGATTGCTATTTTTTTGGCCAGAAATTTATCCCGAGTGTCCTCAGAAGATTCAACTAAAATTCCATTGCAATACTAGTATAGTTGATAAATAAATAAACATGCTAACATTAAATTATAAGACAGAGTCGAAGGAGCAGCAAGTTTGTTTAACCAATTTCAGCTTCAGCATTTGAAATTAAGTTGGGTTAGATGGAAAATTGTGAAAAAATTGTGACAACTGGCTAGCTCGTTGCCTACACAATCACATACCTAAAACCCGATATACCATTAGTCGCCTTTTACGACATGCTAGGCATGAAACACGGTTGGCACAATCTCAGTATATTTATTTTTTCCGATAAACTTATACCTAACTTAACTTATTACTTTATTTCTACTATATCTTTCAGGACCAACCTAGCTGTACCCTAATAAATAATAAATACTGCCCCCGTAGACCCATCGGCTGTAAAATGGAGTTGTCTTTGATCGTTCATAATTTTACGGGCGACAGTAAAATAATGCGATGCAGTCTTAGCAAGAAGTCTATTTCACTGAGACGACTCAAAAGGCTGAGTAAAAAAATATTTTTTCGCCCGACAGTTACATTACTATAAAAATATTGTACGTACACGTGTTTTTTTATTTTTTCGTCACGCGCAATTTTCATGCACAATTGGAATGTTGACACCATTTACATTTAATTTTGTAATATCAATTCTGTAAAAGAATGTATCATAGTATGTTGTAATCCCTTATTGATTTTGAATTTTACTGAGTGTATGATTTTAAATTTTACAAAAACTGCTTAATATTTAGTCAGTTGACTATACGAACTAGTGACGTCATATGTTGACAGGCCCATACAAAATCTATGCAGTGATTGCGTTTTGACAGCTTTAAAAAAGTATCTCAATTGACTTGCCAGTCAACATACCTATACTCCAGTAAAATTGTTAAACTGACAGAATAAATTTAAAAAATCAACTGTTTTTTTTTACCTTTAATTTTACTTGCCCATTGTGAGTTGCACCCACTTAGAAATAATTAGGTTTTAAGTAAGTCAACATAATTTGCATTGGTTAGCCTAATTATAAGTATATCTAATTATATCCCACAAAATTACCTATACTGATCTTATTCCGAAGTAAGAATCTCTATAACTTGTGTTATTTAAATAAAAATCAATTAAGGTACCTACCTAACACCCGAGATAAAGAGCTTATACATCAAGAACTTTTATTCCGGGAATCGAACTTACTCCACTTGTGTTCGATGAAGACGACTTATTTTTTTATTTAAAGGATGGTTTCAGTGTTACCTTAATTTTTATTTCATACCACTATAAAATCATTTGCATTACCTCCGAATTCTTATCACAATTGATGCTACTTTGACTGGCCCGTTGGTCGAGTGGTCAGAGAACCTGGCCACGAAACCAAGGGTCGCGGGTTCGAATCCCGCTAGGGGCAAATGTTTCGTGTGATGAACATGGATATTTGCACTCGAGTCATGGATGTTATAAACGTATTTAAGTATGTCTATCCGTTCACCTAGTATCCATAGCACAAGCATAAGCTTAGTTTGGTACTAGGGAATTGGTGTGTCAGTCTGAAAGATTTATTTACTCCCGGCCTTATATATATATATATATATAGACATATTTAAATATCTTAGTGCAACAAGACCTTGTATATTTATGACTGACGATAACTACCGAACATAATTCTTCAATAGTTAACGCAGCCATTATATTTTACAAGTCATAGCACTATTTTGTTCGTGAATGGTTCCTGATTTGTTGATCTCGTTAAACGTATTTTTACTGGCGAACTGCATTTAAAAATGTTATAAAACGAATACATTGACGGGATTGTAAATCTTACAGTGTATTTATTTATACCTCCTGACATTTATAAAAGAAACGTTATTGTACTGTATAGGCACCGTTTCAGACAGAATATAAATATCTTTCACTTAAATATGTATCATCATCATCTTCCTAGCGTTATGTCCCGTGTTTAGACGGGGTCCGCTTAGACCATGATCCAGGATTTAGCGAGTCTGGTAATTACATTGAAGCGACTGCCTATCTGACCTTCGTAACCCTAAGATAGGGGAACCAGACAATTTTTGGATCATGGTTACAAATCCAAAGTTATTTGAATTTGCAGGTTTCATCACGATGTTTTCCCTCACCGTCGAGCTAGTGGTATAAATACGTACATAGATTTTAAAAATCCAGAGGTACGTGCCCGGGTTTGAACCAGCACTCCTTGGTTAAGAGGCGCGTGTCCTTACCATTGAGCTACCACCGCTCCCACTTAAATATGTATGTATATTATTAATATCATTGCACTTATCGTTATTTTTACACGTTACTAGCTGTGCCCGCAGTTCCACCTCCGTTTTGGTTAATGTTAAATATGTTATTGGCTGCCTCGTTGGTCTAGTGGTAGCTTGCGCCGCCTAAGGTTCCGGGTTCAAATCCCAGGTCAGGCGAAGAATTCGTGGCTGGTTATTTCTATATTGAAATTACTCAGTAACAGTCGGAGTCAGGAAGTCGTCGGTTTAATCACCCCCGTGCCTCAAACACGTTAAGCCGTTGGTCCTGCGCCTGACCTCTCTCCGGTCATTTCGAATGGCCGTCTCAACGGACTACGAGAGTAAAGGAATAGAGAGTGCATCCATGTATGCGCATGCACACTATAATATCTCCTGCGCAGATGGCTAATCCTCGTTGAGATTGGCCGCCGTGACCGATATCGCTTAGGAAGACATTATTATATTTTATTTTTTGATGAATGTGGTTAAAGGGGCTTGCTGGCCCTTTGACTCAAACTACCTCTTCGGGGATTATGGGTTTGATGTTATGTATGTATACATCCTAAAGCCTTCCTCGATAAATGGACTTCTATACTTATAATTAATCTGTAGAGAGGTCAATTCTGTACATGAAATATATTTTCAAAATAACTATCAGGGGGTGATTAGTGATCGATACTGATGCCAAAAATGCAATCAGTAAAATTTTTGTCTGTCTGTCTGTCTGTCTGTATGTTCCTTATAGAAACAAAAACTACTCAACGGATTTTAACGAAACTTGGTACAATTATTCTTCATACTCCTGGGCAGGTTATAGTATACTTTTCATCACGCTACAATCAATAGGAGCAGAGTAGTGAAGGGAAATGTTGGGAAAACGGGAGAAGTTACTCCATTTTTTAAGCTTCCGTCGCGTGTGCAGCCTTAATGGTTAAAGTTACATAGAAATCATGTATGACGGAAATAGTCTTTATAATATTAACCATAAACGCGGGTGACACCGCTGGCACAGCTAGTTTAACATAAAAATATTTTAATCCGGATCAGTAGTTCCTAAGATTAGTTCGTTCGTTCAACCACAAAATAAAATTCTTCAGCTTTATATATTAGTAAGTATATCGATACTCTGAATAACAAGCACCCATTGCACCCCGTATCCACGCCCTTGTCGTATCTTGTAGTATAACAGAATAATACACATATTTGTCAAATCAAACATTGTCGGTCGGAGTTTAAGAATTTGTTCTGCAACTCAAACATGAGTTGCATGTTACACGAGGGCTCCCCCCACCTTCCCCCACCCTCGCTGTAATTGATCTCGGTGTTATAAGAGGTTAATGCAAGGTTCAGAGTTCAGCGGGAGGCAGAGAGAAACTTCACAGCTGAATGTATAGAAACATAAGTAGATCTACATATACATTTTATACCTGCAATTTGACAAGCTCGATGGCGTATTCGGTAGTGACCCTGCCCCATACGCCAAGAGTTGTGGGTTCGATACCCACCTAGGACAAACTTTCGTATGATGAATACTCGTTTTTGTTCTGTGTCTGGGTGTTAATATCCAATATTTAAGTATATACTTGTAATACCACTGTTATTTCTGATATCCCAATCACGAGTGCTTAGGCTACTTACTTAGAAGTCAGATCAATGTATGTGGTCTAATATTTATTATTAATTATTTATTATCCCCGCGATAAACGGAGTTTAAGGTGCAATAAGCTCCTGTAACCATTTTTACCCAAAATAGAATGGCAACCCCATTCTGGTTAAAAAAAAGTAGACACGGACTCATCGCCTTCATACTCACAAACCCATTACTCAAGTACTTCCATTAGTTACCTGTTTATGACATTCTGAGCAACAGAAACTATTGGTACATATATTTTGAGTCCCAGTCTAACATATGATTTCCATTCCTTTTCAAAGGGAACACTCTCTTACACAAATATGTTTTATCCGTCCAATAGTTGCTAAGATTGGCTCCATTTAGTTAACTTTATCATCGTTCATACATTGACGCATATTATCCCAGGAAATATTTCGACTGTGACACTTGTGTCGTTTGTGTCCAAAAATCGGACTGTGACACTTGTGTCGTTTGTGTCTGAAAATGACTCACCCGGGTATACCGGGCACAAAATCACCTCCTACACCAGTAGCTCGCATTCCTCCACCAGTATTTTTATAAAACAAAGGGTTGCAGACTAATCGGCAGTTAGAAAGAAAAAGCTAAAACTGACCCTTTGTCCCGGCAGAGGCGGAAAATTCCTATTTTCTACCTACGGCCTGGAGATTTGAAATTAACCGACGCGCTTTGTTGTGCCATGAAACAATGGATTAGTTTGAAAGAGATAGTGGATTAGTATGAAAGAGATGGCGTGTAAGTTCTGCTAATATGTTTTAACTGGAACATTTGTTAGGGTCTTACAAAACTGAAATGAAATGAAATGAGATTATCTTTATTTACGTTGGCTTAAATAAGCACTTAAAATTCGTCAGTCCATATAAATGAAAATTTACAACCGGATTCTGAAGATAACTATAAAACTGATTATATAGATCTTTTTTACCATAATACAATTGTGATTTGAAAGCTTTATATAGTAATAAGTTAAATATAACCTATAAATCATTAAGTTCTAACCAAGAAACAGTTTAGGATCTTGGTCTTATTATCCTCTGTATAAATAATTATCTCCTGCGCCAACACCCCTGTCTCCTGATATATTTCTATTATCAATACCCAATGAAATTCACCCAGTGGTATTTGTACGGGCTCTGTACAGCACAGATAATGCTCGCTGTACAAAAACAGTATTCAATAAAGAACCCTTTGTGCCGGTGATCAAAGCCCAGCTCCTCAATGCCTAAATCATTTGCCGTGTCACACGCACCAGCGTATTAGTCACGGGTGAGCGTCGCGTCACAGCCGAGGACGCTTGTGACAATTTTACTTTTTCACAACTCGCATGCTGTGGAACACTAAATATCGCTTTGATTTGTTCAGATTGAGTTGTTAATAAGTATTTAAATAAGAAATATATTATTTGTTGATTGCGCTTTTACATCTGAGTGAACGATATAAGTAGGTACCTATATAAAATTATGTCTATTACCTCAATGCCTAAATAATTTGCCGTGTCACATGTACCAGCGAATTAGTCACGGGTTAGCGTCGCGTCACAGCCGAGGACGATCGTGACAATTTTACTTTTTCTCAACTTCCACGCGGTGGTATACTGACAGTATCGATTTGGTTTTTCATATTAAATTATTATTATATATTTAAATGCGATGAGGTAACATTATCGGATATTTAATGACGTAAATATTCCCTAGCTCCCTCGTCACAGCCGACGACGTGGCAATTTTTTTCACAACTCGCACGCGAGTTAATACTATGCTTAGATAAATGACGAATACGCGATATTGTGTTGCAAATACGAGTTTTTTGCTAATAACAAAATGCAAATTAAAAAAAAAACAAACTGAAATGCGCTCACATATCGGTTAAGTAATGTCTCATTTTCAATGTCCAAAATAACTTTCCTGCTTAAACTTACTGATCCACTTCCCGATCCAGCCACGCCTCATTACCATCGAAATCACCTCAAGGTCCATTTCCATCGGGAAACTAGCAGACTATTGTCCCCCACCGTCCATTAGCCACGCCTGCCCAGTCTAACCGAGATGGATGGAGCCCAATCATCCAGTCATAGGCTCTTTGAGCGGCCCAAATCGGACACAAACTCTTTCTACCCAGCTCGCATAAAACAGCGCACAAGTGTACAAGCAAAAAGTGTCCGGACAATATCCTCGCATGGCGAACCTACGAAACTAAAATCGTTTCGGAGATAGGCAAATTGAATCAATTTTTCGAGCAAAATTGTATCCTTTCGGGAAAGGGGCTGGCGAAATTCACGTTAGGCCGGCCGCGGACGCGCGACCGACACCGACTAGGAGTTATGGAAATATCTTACTTATATCATGTCTGGTCAGTCACATACATTTTAGAATTCGTATAGACTTGACACAGACAGATGTCGCTACAGGCATCATTTAGACTGATTGAGAGATAAAACCGAATAAAAACGTTATTTTTTTTTACTATTAAAAAATGCTTTTTTCATAAAATAAGTTATTTACGTAATTTCTTAGATAATTTATTAAATTTTGGTGAAAAATATGTTTATAAAATATTTTCTTCAAAAACAAACCAAAATAATCTACTAATCGAATTACAGTTTTTAGATTTATTTAAAATATGTTAGGTATTGTATAAGGCTACGGCCTTATATAATTATACCAATATACGTATTGGTATAATTATATTAAGTTTTACTAGAAACCCATAAAAAAAATTGTTTACTGTTACTATTAGAGGAATCGTCCTAATTTCAATTAATCATTAATTGATCATCCATTGATTTTTTATCTAATGACTCTTACTGTAATCCAATGATTACAGTCGATAGATAGCATCTGACACTGTCGGGTCAACATAGGATTCTTCTTCTTCTTGTTTTTGTTCCTGGCAACTCACTCCTGTTCAAGGATTACTACTGCATACTAAAAGACGCCCGGGTTAAAAACGGCTCGTCATTATTAAGTTCGTTTATTCGGATATTATAACGATTATTCGTATAACTAATGAATTTCAGGAGTCCCAACACTACGATAAAGGACCTAAGTACCTGACTTTGAAATGAGGTATAAATAAAACTTGTTTGTTGCGTATGTTGGTGATTTTACTTTGTTTGAAAGATTTAAATTTATTTGTAGCGATTGAGAAATGCACATTTTGTGAGAAAAAAAAAAATTCATAAATCCATGGTTGAATGGAAAAGGTTATTGAAATAGAGTGAGTTACGTTTGTACAAAGTTGTTGGTTTGAAAAATGTGAAATGTCAAGCAGTAGGTACTTCTTAGATTTGATGAACTATACATAATGCATATTGTCAATGTAATCAAACGCAATTATATGTTGACATCCTTATTAGTTCTACAGTGTGTCTTATGACGTAGTAAATGTTGGTTTGAGACCATATGTCGTGCTCTTGCATCGGGCATTTTCTTAATATGTAACATATTCTACACTAATAAACATTAGTTCGTAAAATAATAAATTAACATCAAGATCTAAATTCCAATATGATTTCAATTACCTAATTCCAATATCTGTTAGCAACTCACGTATCTTCGTTTTTATGTAGCCCCTTGCTAATCGGCCTGTACCTGAAACCTACTTTAACGAAATGATACATAAACTAATTCCCAATTCCCAAAATAACTATTTCAGAATTGCCTTGAAAATACCTACCAGCTTTAGCTGAACTAACATTTAAACGAATTAGTCCGCAAGGACCCTGCAATTGCCGTTTCGCTATTCCATTTTCAACACCTAAAACTTTTCTCCCATTAAGGTATTGTGTTATAGTATACGTTTGTAAATAAACTAGTTGATACATGTATATCTTATTAAGCATAAGTATAATTTTAGCTCCAGCTATTTTCCAGCGAAAAAGCGTTATAATCAGTTCTGCTTTTTCAGAGACAGCCGGAACAAATTTGTATTTTTGTTATTTTGATCATTTAACAATAAATGTAGCTTTGCTCGGAATAGACACGTCAATTTAATTTTTAAGATTGATTCACGCAATGTACAAATTTAATAAATTAATATCAGACTACATCACATACATTTATCTGACTACGAGGTAAGTAGCTTAAGCACTTTTGTTACGTATATCAGAAACAACATTGGTATTAAAAGTATAAACTTAAATATTGGAAATTAACACCCAGACACAGAACAAACACAAGTATTCATCATACGAATATTTGTCCTGGGTGGGGATTTAATCCACAACTCTTAGCGCATGGAGCAGGGTCAATACCGAATGCGTCATTGAGCTTGTCAAATTATATTAGTATCTATTTATAAATCAGTTTTTACGTCATAAGAAAAAACTATTCTCAATTCTATCTGCCTACCCCGCTAGAGAAGTGGCGTGAAGTTTAGTTAGTCAGTTGTTCTCAATTCCAAAAAAAAACCTAGTCAAGTGAAGTCTTCCTTGAGCGGGCGGCCTACGACGCGACGTCTTAACACTATAGCTGACGAATACGGATGGGTTATATATCGGGAGAGCTCCGCGCTCCCGGGGGACCCACGTCTCTGTTTTTGCCTGGATTCTTTCGGAAAGTACCCTTTGACAGGATTGTCGGTAAGACTCGAACCGAACTGCTGCTGAATTAGTGATGAGTGCAAACTGTAGTGGGTCTTAAATTGCTTATGTACCTTGCGGGAGTACTTTTGAGTTGCGTAATGGAAAAATCCAACCTTAAATAATGTTTATATGGTATTCCACGGTGGAATAATAAATGTTATACATACATCTCATATTAAAATATATAAAATCAGTATAGATACTAACTAGTACAAGAACGTTGACCAATGTAAATCTTGTATTTGCAAAGTTATATCTGGTATTAAAAACTAAGGAAAAATCGAACTAACCGTTTTTCGTTAGTAGATACTACATGTTTGAATAGAATATTCTTTACATTGTCTATAATATATAAAACCTTATCCTTATAATTGCACAATTTTTTTTTTTGATCCAAAAATAATCTAACAACTGAAAAGGATATATCACTCAAAATATCTCCTAAGCATCATCATTATCTTTGCCACACTACAAAAAACTTTCAAAAGTACCCCACTTTCACTGAAAGCAGTTTATTTATAGAAACACATTTGGCCTTTGTCATTTCCTCACCCGGCCGGCACATCAGCGGCTGTCAAACGCGAGAGGCCATCGAGCGGCGAGGGCCCTCCGCCACGAGGCCGTATGAAAAATAGACAAAGCCTTGTTAATAAGGATGCGTTCCACCGCATCCGGCTTGTTCGTGCCAGTTAAATGAACCACTTCAGAGCGCTGGCACAAAATAAAAAAATATATACCTACGTTTTATTGGGCTTTCGTCGGGAGTTCTATCGGTTTTTTTTTCGATAGTCTTTTTGAAATTGGAATAGAATGTGTTTGGTCCGTCTTTAATTTTAGAATGGAAAATTTTGATTCTGCTTTTAGATTAATAGTCCCGAACCATGGAGTACTTACATACATAACATCACGCCCACAATCCCCGAAGGGGTAGGCAGAGTCAAAGGGGCAGCTGGCCCCTTTAACCACATTCAGCCAAAAACAAAACTGGGCTGGGTTAGATGGAAAATTGTGAAAAAGTAGTGACAAGTGGCTAGCTCATCGCCTACACAATCACATACACAAAACTCCATATACCATTAGTCGCCCCTTACACATGCTAGGCAAGAACTACAGTTGGCACATTCTTTTTTTTTTTGTTCCAGATCAACATGGGCCAAGTCCCTGACCAACATGGGACAACTGGTTTATATCTTAGGGAGAAATGGGATAGTAAAGGTTAGAAACCCTGGTCTAACTAACTAACTAACTAAATAGGCGCAGCGACTGAAGTTATAAAAATAATAGAAAACTCGCTTTCGGTAAAATGGTATGAGAGATAGAACCTACTACGTTTTTATTTATACTAGGTAAGATTGCCTTATTGCAATTTTTTTTTTCAACCTCCGAGCAAGCTGAAAGGCGTGCATTTGTAAGTTGATAATAATCATGCAATTTTATTGTATCATCGAGCTGTAATCTAATGAAGGCGAAAGGCGGCCATTTCAATCTTATTGTTGCAGAGTAGAAGAAGGTTAAACGTAATTTTATAGGGAATTTCAAAGTAAGTATCTTCGATCGCCTCCAGTTTTGCTCATTCATCCAGGGACCCTCTGATTCTCAATCTATAGACAAGCACAACACTATTCCTATAGTTTCCCTATCATGCGGACAGGCCCATCCATTACTTACGTAGACAAATAATAAATATGCAACGCCCGCTATCGGCGATACATAATTAATTAACGCTATACCGGGCCAGCAAGGGACTGCTCACAACACGTATAAACAATTGGCCAATGTTTGAGCCATGGTTGTGATTCGTGCCAACTACATTATTTTTTAAGTAATTGACAGATGTCTCTAAAAACCAGAATACAAATAAATTGCCAGTACAAAATTGCTCTGTAGGGCAGAAATGACATACACCATTTAGATCGATATACCAATATACTTAACACGTTCGCGTGAGCAACCACATGTCCAAAACGTTGCACAACGGCGCAACCTTTTTTCCATACAAAATAAGGCAACGTGTGAAGACGTCGCGCTGTAAGACATACACCATGTAACCAAGCTACACGGCGCAACAAACTACAAAAATGGGATGTAATGCGGCGCAAAGGAGCAACGGTATATTAATTTACTCTTTAATCTAAAATTAGACGTCGGCCGACGTATCGCTGAAATACATATCATAATCTTTAGGACGTCATAAGACGTTGCGCCGTTACCTAAGCTAAAATATTTTTTGTCCTTAGAGTTTTTGATCTCAAGAGACACTCGATATATTCTGTGACCTATAGCATAAACAAAAATGGGTATATATTCAAATAAATGAAGTTGTTTGTTGGTCGGAAGGCAAATCATGGAAACGTATTTAACATCATGCTTTGCTCATAGCGTCCCATCATTCTTCAACAGCTATATCCTGGATAAAGTATTTGCGTTTGCCAAAGAGACACATAATCGTATTTGTATAAGAGACGACAGAGAATATGATAAGCGATATTAGTTTAGCCTCTATCACGTTCAAAACAAGGTCTAAATTATGCTATCAAAATCATGGTAAAATACACTTACATATATCACGACCAACGTTTTGGCCAGCATCATTAAACCCGATCGTGGGATATGGGACTCTGAGTGATGGTGATAAGGGTGAGATTACACTGGTGCGGGGATAGTGAGGCAAGTAAATTGCTATGGGGCTGGGATTAACCGATCGGCGGGAAGCGTTTTGCTGCTAACATAATGTATGCAGATGCGGTTACGTCACACAAGTATGGAATGCGAACAGCTTACAAGGAACTCTGGTGTATTCTTAGAAGCTAGGGCAATGGCTATTTCCCCTTCGGCGAGCAGTTATAGCTCAATGGTGCTGATAGGAGCCTCACATATGAAGAGTATCAGTTCAAATCATGCTTAATAATGAAAAGTTACTACAAAATAGACGATTATTATTTGGATTTGTAACCATGATCCAAAAATAGTCTGGTTCCTATCTTAGGGTTATAAAGGTCAGATTGGCAGTCGCTTCAATGTAATTACCAAACTCGCTAAATCCTGGATCATGGTCTGAGCGGATCCCGTCTAAGCACGGGACATAACGCTAGGAAGATGATCATTTTAATGTATCGTATAAGTAGGATTAGAGATAAGTAAAACATGTTTTTAAAAAGGGCTATCTGTTGAGTTTCTTGCGGCACCTCTTCTCATCAGGCCATTCTCGTCGAGGTGCTGGTAAGGTAAAAAGTGTGACATGCAAAAGAATTTGTTACAAATCTACTTGCAGAAGTCATTTTATTTCATTTCAAACCTGGGCACTAGTAACTATGTACGACTGGATTTTTCAATTTTAGGTACGGACTTGCACAAAATATTTGGCATAAAAGGAAATGTAATAAGATATTTAAACGACTGGCTCGATGGCGCATTCGGTAGTGACCCTGCCCCATGCGCCAAGAGTTGTAGGTTCGATCCCCACCCAGGACAAACATTCGTGTGATAAAATACTTGTGTTTGTTCTGTGTCTGGTTGTTAATATCTAATGTTTAAGTTTGTAATACCACTGTTGATTCCGATATCTGTACCATAAGTGCTTAAGCTACTTACCTACCTCGGAGTCAGATCAATGTATGTGATGTAGTCTAATATTTATTTAATGAGGATACCTAAATGTATTTTCAAATATCTATAAATGTCTAACTATAATCCCACGTATTTAATTCCTCTAGAGAGCTACATAAGATAAATGGCAGTCACTCCAATGTTTTAACCAGACTCATTAAGGATTATGGTTTATGCGAACCTTGACAAAATACAAAGATAATTATTTTAATGATAATAAATCTGCTGTCAATTCCACTAATCCATCAATTTAACTTAAATCACAAAACCGTTTTCGTTAAAACAGAACAGACGTGAAATTCTCAAATTACCTAAACCCAAGTCTAAAATTTATTACAGAGAAAACGGTTTCATTGTGAAGCCGTCTTTATAACAACTAGAACTACACAAAATGGCGCTGCCTATTTTAATTTCCATCAAATTTAGGGATAACCCTTAAGATGTCTTCTGAAATAAAGTAACGTACTTACTCGCTATTATAAGTCTCAAGTAATTCTAAATCTAATTTAGCATTCCACGTTTCTCATTACATTAGTCATCTTTGTAGTACTCTGTCACAGGCGAAAACCCTAATTTTTAGGGTACCGTATTTCAAAAAGAAAGAAACTTCTAAAAGAATACTCCGTTGTTCCTTTGCCTGAGAATATGTTAAACCTTTTTCTAAGGTAGAGTTATGTTATGGTAAAATGTTGAAATTAGAAAGAAAGAAAGAAAAATTTTTTATTTGGTACCAAAAATACAATGTGAAGACGAAATAAAACAATTAACAATATAATTTATAGAAAATAGGAACTCCTCAAACACAAAAAGGTTAGATTAAATAGGAATAAGAAAAAGGATAGGCTAGGAAATTAATATCTAACACTGCAATAGGTATGTTTGATAACTGCAGCCCGTTGAAGCTGTGAAAAGAAATCACACTTCTAGACAGATTCAATACACGGGTGTCTATATCGCTTTTTTCTAATCAAATTTAACTTTCAAATTAAATCAAAACGTGGTACTTCATTTTTATCTAGAAAATTTCAATTTTGCAAAAAATTATTAATTTTATTAAGCACAAGTTGTAGGAAAGTCACCCTTAAATGCTGCGCGTGTAGTATTTATTTAACACAAGACCTGTATAATGAACAGGGTTATGCGAAATGTTTTACGATATTAAATCAAAGTTCCTTGATTTTGGGAATGTATACGGAACCACAGATTCGCAAGTTCAACTCGCACTTGGCCGGTTTTATTTTTCTCCATTTCGGAGGATTTACTAAAGTACACGTTGCCAGTACATCCAATTTATGCGCGGGCACTTAAAATGGAAACGGAATGGCAGAAAGAGAAGCGGTTAACATCGTTCACAGTTTATGTATTGCATGATGACGTCATTACGCGACATTTCTCGTCTAATGTGATGATTACAGTTGTGTGACTGCGGAAATGAAACGGGACAAACACGACGCATTTGTGTTATTGTTTTATTTTAAATTTTGTGATATGACGAGTCGTATAAATAAAACCAAATGTACTTTTTAATTAATTATAATTAATAAAAAAATAAATATAGATATGTAATATATCATTATACCTATATCTATAATAAAAATGATGACTGCATTATAAAACTAAAATTCTATTCAGGCCGTCAGTTATATTATACAAAAATACTACACACATATATTTCGCTTTATCAAATTAACATAAAATCACAAAGATAAAGTAAACTGTTTTGTAAAAATTGTACGAAAGCGTGACGCACGCGCAACTTGAATTCATTGTATCTTCGTCAATATTTGTTTGACAAATAAATAAAAAATAACGTGTTCAATATTTTTTTATAGTCGAACTGGCGGACTAAACAGAACTTTTTAGTCATCTAGCCTAATTGTCTTGGCATACCCACAAGCATCCAAAAGTTATGCCCTAGTGCTGTGAATATAACTACGGACAGGAAGTATTGTGGCACATAAAATAATTTTCTACTTAGTAGTAGGTAGTTATCAATTGTCATTTACTGTTGTACATGTCGGCATGACAGCGACGTCATTGTACACCGGTGTAGCAAAACACCACGTGCACCGAACACGCCACCGAGCGCTCCCCACCGCCCCACTCTACTCGACTTGTTTTGTAACGGCTATAAAAGGACCGCGCAGCGACGGAGCGGGCAGTCTTGGCTCTGGCGTTGCTCGTTGCACTGGTTGTACTAAGCTAGCTTATCCTAGACGCTCTCGGATAATTAATTTAAAATTAATTATTAATTTAAATTAATTATTATCGTTAATTGTAAAAGTGTCCTGTGGCAATTTATAATTAATAAAACAATATTCACTTGTGGTAAAACCCTAGGTATTTACCACACGAGATAATTGGGTATTGGGATTATTAAGGATTTAGTTCTGGATAGTAATTGTAATCCTAATTCAGACATTAAAAAGCTTGATTTATCCTGAGATCCCTGACTTCTTATTCAGCATGACCGACCTACTTCCTACATACACTTATAATGTTGTTACCGCAGTAATCATTCATAGTGAACATACATTTGTTCACTTCACGACACAACATTAATTTGACCATGTATTGGCAGTCCGACTCCAGAACAACTAAATGGCATCACCGTGCAAATTGTCGTGTAACAGTGAACCACACGAAGTGCCGAAAAATCGATAGTTTTGCAATCGATACTTTAACGGCCAAACCATCTATACGATCGATAGGACAATCGATAGTATTGATAGTATTGATGTCTCTGTTAGTGCAATACTAATATCGATAGTTTTGATCGCTGCCAACCAATCGTATTAAATATCGATACTATCGATAGTGTTGCTCTTCAATCAATATCGTATAAATAGTCAGTCAGTATCGTCAGTGGATGCTAACTTGATTTTTACGTGTATTAATTACACTAAAATGTTAAAAAAATATTATTTAGGATACAGGCATTTTGTGAGTGATGTATTTTTTAAATCATCAACTGACTTTTTTTTTACTTTTTGTTGCGCGGCTTTCGTCAAATTGTTTTTGTGTAAAGTATTGCCATTTTGGCTTACCGACGACTCGATATAGGATTAAATCTTTTTTATATTTTGTTTTCTACGCTTGATTTTCGCGATTTCGATATTAAATTCAAATGGACGAATATTCGAAATGTAAAAATATTCGCAGCGTTTCTTTTTTAATTTTGTCGCAAACCAGCGTGCTCTTGTTAACAGCCAGTCTGGTGCCAACACTTAGTCCAATTGAATCCGGTTTTTCGACGTTTCAGCCTCGGATATAGGTACCCACGGTAGTGTGACGGCCAAATTTAAAAAAATATCCGGCTGCAGTGTGAATATTTACATAAACTCTTTGATGCTTTTTTTCACCTCTTAATTTTGTTAAACAGGTGTATGATAAATGTATTTATTATTAATTAGTTACACGTTATCTGACTCCTCCGATATCGGCTGATTTAGATTTTAATATTACTAATTTAGATTTAAAAATGACCATAAAATCTAAGCTTGTTCAGGCAAACTTTTGAGTCTATACAAAAGTTCGAATCAAAACAAAACATTTCAAGGATAGTATTTTGTCAAAGATCATTCAAGTAGGTATATGTATCTAGGTATAACAAAAAGTATCATTTTGATATTTGATATCATTGACTGGCCCGTTGGTCGAGTGGTTAGAGACCTTGGCAACGAAGCCAAGAGTCGCGGGTTCGAATCCCGCTAGGGGCAAATGTTTCGTGTGATGAACATAGGCATTTGTACTCGAGTCATGGATGTTTATAAATGTATATAAGTATGTCTATCCATTCACCTAGTATCCATAGCACAAGCATATGCTTAGTTTGGAACTAGGGAATTGGTGTGTCAGTCTGGAGAATTAATTTATTTATATATTTATCAGTTAAAAATATCATACTGTCATATACACATTAACTACAAGTAGTTTCAGTGTTTTCAAAAGATTGTGTATTCTCAGTCGATAGTGAATACCACAAAAGTTTGATGCTGAGGTTAAATTAAATACTGGTGATAATATTTTGTAAGCGAAACAAACATATTATCAGACTAATTCGTATTGAATTAATTTGTCCTATGTTGGTCTGGGACTTAAAATAAAAAGAATGTGCCAACTGTGTTACTTGCGTAGCATGACGTAAAAGGTGACTAATGGTATATCGGGGTTTGGGTGTATGTTTGTGTAGGCGACGAGCTAGCCACATGTCACTTTCACAATTTTCCATCTAACCCACCGTTGATGAATTTGAATTACGGTGACGTATATACAATTTGAAACGCACGTTTTCGATACCTCCGTTCACGTCACATGATTTCAAATTATATTCAGTCTACGATCTTAAACATTACAAAAACTGTTTTATATTTTTAATCAGTTGACTATACAAACTAGTGACGTCATAAGTTGACAAGCCCATACAAAATCTATGAAGTGATTGCGTTTTGACAGATTATAAAACGTATCTCAATTGACTTGCCAGTCAACAACATCCCTATTCTAACTGTTACCATTTATTTAGTTTAAAGCAGCAACAGGGATCCTATTGAAATAGTTGGCTATTATACATAGTTGGTGCTCAAAGAAGGTCTAACAACGTACGGTTTCAACGAAAGCGCCGGTTTATTTCGGCAACAGAAATTATAGTTTAAAACACGCTTGTATTCCGTATATAAATTAGTCTGAAAGCAGATGTTCCTGCTATTGTTTAGTATGCACCTGCGGTTACAACTTCACTAGTATTTGCTAATGGATCTGCGCGTGAAATCTGGTTGCGCGAGAACTGTTAAGGATAATCTAACGTGCTATGAATATGTGAATTTTTCCGATTTCATTGTTCCGATTCTTTTAACGTATATAAAATTTTATCCCGTTCAGCTATGTAGTGTAGGCGAAAAAAACGGAACAGATAGAGATGGTTTCCTGGAAACTTTCAGTATGGGTTATAATTCCGGCCTATTTTGGCAGCGACCAAAAATTTTACAGAAGGTGTTCGTTTTCTTGTTTTCTTCACATTTTTTAACCTTTCACACTTTTTGCAAATCAGCCATAGAGCGGTGGTAGCTCAATGGTAAGGACACGCGTCTCCTAATTGAGGAGTGCGAGTTCAAACCCGGGCACGTACCTCTGGATTTTCAAATAAATGTATGTATTTAACAAATACCACTAGCTCGACGGTGAGGGAAACCATCGTGATGAAACCTGCAAATTCAAACAACTTTGGATCTGTAACCATGATCAAAAAATTCTCTGTTTCGCCTTTCTTAGGGTTACGAAGGTCAGATCGGCAGTCGCTTCAATGTAATTACCAGACTCGTTAAATCCTGGATCATGGTCTAAGCGGACCCCGTCTAAGCACGGGACATAACGCTTAGGAAGATGATGACTTTTAGCAAATCAGGATTAACGCCAAGCTATTTATGAGGAAAGCTAAAATCGAATGTACAGTCAGTCACTAATTATAACATAATCCATAGGCAACATAATGATGACCTCTTAAAGTTTAACTGTCTCATGATCGAACAGCAATTAGGCACAGTCAACTAATTTGAGTGATCGATTAGATAGTATAAGCCCTTGTCAGTCCATCAATTATATTGGTACATTGTTATCATATACACTACTGAAGCTGGATATAAGGTAGGTATTATCGCAATGACGGACAAAACAATTTCAAGTGATAATGAAGTCCATTTTTAATTATAATTGAACAGTTGAATATGCAGGGGATGTTGCTTCTAGCGGACGATTCCATAGGGGCACCCGCGAAGCCTCAGTCGGCGTAGAGGATGCATCCCGGAGTTTTAGTGGGTATACCCCGGCCACTACCATCTTGGCCGGAGGGGGTCTCCTGTTGCAGAGGCCCCCGGGAGTCCCACATAACCACTTCGCCCCCCCGAGGCAGAGTGGTATGCGTAACGCATTTCTCCGGGTTACAAAAAAAAAGGGGATGTTGCTTCATACCCGATATGTATCTTGGATTTTCATAAAAATAATTATGATTTACTAGCTGTGCCAGCGGTGTCACCCGCGTTTATGGTTAATATTATAAATACTATTTCCGTCATACATGATTTCTATGTAACTTTAACCATTAAGGCTGCACACGCGACGGCAGCTTAAAAAATGGAGTAACTTCTCCCGTTTTCCCAACATTTCCCTTCACTACTCTGCTCCTATTGATTGTAGCGTGATGAAAAGTATACTATAACCTGCCCAGGAGTATGAAGAATAATTGTATCAAGTTTCGTTAAAATCCATCGAGTAGTTTTTGTTTCTATAAGGAACAGACAGACAGACAGACAGACAAAAATTTTACTGATTTAATTTTTGGCATCAGTATCGATCACTAATCACCCCCTGAGTTAGTAGTTATTTTGAAAATATATTTCATGTACAGAATTGACCTCTCTACAGATTTATTATAAGTATAGAAGATAATACTGTGCTCCCATGTGAGTCTGGGACTTAAAAATAATGTGCCAACTGTGTTTCTTGTCTAACATATCGTAAGAAGCGACTAATGGTATATCGGGTTTTGGTTGTGTGATTGTGTAGGCGCCGAGCTAGACATTTGTAATTTTTTTAAAATTTTCCATTTATCCCAGTCCAGTTTTATTTTTTTGTTGAATGTGGTTAAGGGGCTAGCTTTTTATTCTGCCTACCCCTTCAGGGATTACAGGCATGTTTGTATATCACTACTATCATGGCGTTACCTAGGATATTAAAATTTGCATATTTTTTTATGTTATGTAGGTTAAAATATAATTCATGCGCCAGGGAGGTATTAATCCTCAACACACTATATAACAAAATATAGTGTGTACATAATACTTAATATATTTTGTTAGAGCGGTGGTAGCTTAATAGTAAGGACACGCGCCTCTTAACCGAGGAGTGCGGGTTCAAACCCAGGCATGTACCTCTAGATTTTTCAAGTTTAGGTACGTATTTATACCACTAGCTCGACGGTGAAGGAAAACATCGTGATGAAACCTGCAAATTCAAACAACTTTGGATTTGTAACCATAATCCAAAAATTGTCTTAGGGTTACGAAGGTCAGATCGGCAGTCGCTTTAATGTAATTACCAGACTCGCTGAATTCTGGATCATGGTCTAAGCGGACCCCGTCTAAGCACGGGACATAACGCTAGGAAGATGACGACACTATATTTTGTTAAACTTTTTTTTTTACTTTATACCAGCGTCGCATTATCCAACTTTAGCACTACTCCGACGGACGAACGACCGCTAGACCGCCATCGATTTATGAACAACGGCAAACTGTTGATTTATTCGTTTCCGAACGGCCCAACCAGGGGCCGGTTAATTGGATATTAATTAGTGTTTTATTGCCGCGCGACCTCCAGCTGTAGCCCTAATATTGTTTATATTGTGATTAATTACGAAACTTAAAAGGGCCTTGGGGTGTTGGCTCACTAGGACGCTTTTTTCTGTCTCTCTCTCTCTGTCATATTTGAATTTAAAAAATCCACTGTTTCATACATTATAGACAGAACACACATACAACATTCACTTAAGCAGAGTTCGTTTAATCTAGTTCCTCTGGATTTAAAAAAACTTGGTACGTATCACTAGCTTAGCGGTCAAAGAAATCATTGCGAGAAACCTGCACATACAAATAACCATGTAAGTGTAACCGTGATCTGATTTATTTAGTCCCTCTATGTTAGAGTTACAAAGTTGCTGTGTTCGCTTTAATCTACTCCCAAAATGATGAACCACGGTCCACGAACCACGGAAATCGCCTAAATGTTACATAACACTAAGCAGATGATGATGATGACTCAGTGAACTGTCCTGTGTGCAATGTACAGACGGCAGCACATCAGGCTACAATTTTTTATTGCGAAACAGCCCTTATCACAACGGAATATGACTGCAGTGTTTAGCCTGAAATGCTGTCGTGTGTACCATGTTATTGCACGTGAGACCATATTTCATTAAGACTTCTGTATATTTTTTTCTCAATTTTTTTCTCTGTCTATTTTGAAGAGACCGCTGAAAACAAAACAGTATTTTATTGTCCCTGCAGCAAAGTTCAAACTATTAAATATTACATACATAACATCACGCCCATAATCCCCGAAGGGGTAGGCAGAGTCAAAGGGGCAGAATGCCCCTTCAACCACATTCAGCCAAAAAATAAGGCCGGGCTGGGTTAGATGGAAAATTGTAAAAAAGCAGTGACAAACGGCTACCCTGTCGCCTACACAATCACACACCCAAAACCCGATATATCATTAGTCGCCTTTTACGACATGCTAGGCAAGAACCACAGTTGGCATATTCTTTTTAAGTCCCAGACAAACAGGGACAGTGGGCTGGGTTGGATGGTAAGCTGCGAAAAAGGAGTGACAAGTGGCTAGCTCGTCGCCTACTCAGTCACATACCCAAAAGCCCGTGAACCATTAGTCGCCTTTTACGGCATGCTAGGCAAGAACCACAGTTGGCACATTCTTTTTTTTGTCCCAGATCAACATAAGCCAAGTCCCAGACCAACATGGGACGATATTAAATATTAACCGATATTAATCTTCTTTAAAATATATTAAATAATAACATAAACTCGCGGAGTATTTCTAAAAATTTGAAAAAACCTCTTGATAACGCGCAAGCGTAAAAAATAAGTATACCACAACTTTTTATTTTTTTAATTAAAGCATACCAGTGTAGCCGGTCCCACAGTGGCTCAAAATAATTTTTGTATCAGGTGCACTGAAAATTCATTACTAATAATTAATTTTAGAAAGATTAGCATTACAGAGCTCTTTTAAATTGTATAAATTAATTAAGGAAAACAGATCTGGTAAAATTAAAATTACGGGAGTTTCCTTAATCACGGTTTCGTATCAATTTATTATAGGCAAGACTTATGATGAAACGTTGGTCTCCGTCTGTTTGTAGGTCACGGATTTATCTTAGCTAAAAAAAAAATAACTTTCAAATGTCACACACATTATGATATCAATTAATATTTCATAAAAAAGTGTATAATTCAATGATCGCACATGAATTTTCACAAGATTCGTTTATTTTTTTAAGAAAAAGGTATATTTTGGAGTCTGAAACCTGGCGTATTAAATAATATTTGTTACCCAGTTACAATCAATCAAAATTAATTATTAAAATAAAATACAATGGACAGTTGGAATAATTCAAATTATTTTTTTTAAGTTAATTAATCTATTAGTAATATGTAGTTATTTAAAACAAATAAATGAATTTTATTTTATTTATTTAAAATCAGTAGAAAATAACTTAGGCTAGACTGCAGACCCCAGGCTAGATGTTTTTAAACAGCGACTCATAAATTAGAAAGTAAATACAAAAAGTACGTACTTTCGTAATAAAATGTACGAGTCTGACTAAAATTTTACTGATTTATTTTTGAAAGCTATTTTTGTATATATTTTTTTACTTAAGTACCTATCTCTAGACACGACCCGAAGGACTTGCAAATAAAGCCACTGTTTAGCATTATGCTAATCTTCAGCGGCAATAGAGAAAGATTGTTGCATTAACCTAAATATTTATGCGTCGGACCGAGACCGAATAATACTGTATTATGAACATGCATTATCTAACTCGCTGCGGAAATACTGTTATGTTGATACATTTCGACAATTATATAGATGGCCTTAGTATATTACACAACTGGATTGTACAAAATCGACTACTTCACATACATTGATCTGACTCCGAGGTAAGTAGCTTAAGCACTTGTGTTACGGATATCAGAATCACAAATATAAACTTAAATATATTAGATATTAACACCCAGATAGTCGCATATATAGCTTTATATATCTATACAAAATATCACGCCCATAATCCCCAAAGGGATAGTCAGAGTCAAAGGGGCAGCAGGCCCCTTTAACCACATTCAGCCAAAAACAAAACTGGACTAGGTTAGCTGGAAAATTGTGAAAAAGTAGTAACAAGTGGCTAGCGTGTCGCCTACACAATCACATACCCAAAACCCGATATACTATTAACCGTGTTTTACGTCATGCTAGGCAAGAACCACCGTTGGCACATTCTTTTGAAGTCCCCGACCAACATGGGACAAATAGCTTTATTCCTCTGCAATATAATTATTTACACTAAAGAAAAAACCTTAAATAACAAACCCTCAAACGCGACACAACCTACCCCTTACACCGCAACTTCTGACCCCAACCCTAATTACACCAGTACGACACTAACCCGGACGCGAACTTTCTTCCAAACTGAAATTAAAATATGAATCCGAAATGATGGCCCATGAAATTGCGTAATAAAGCCACCGAGGGGCGGTCTATTTACCGGTTTTATACCGGCACTTTTGAGCCACACTGAAAACCGGAACGCGCCGCAGGATGCTCAGAAATTGGACATCTCCGGCTGCAGGCTTTTTTGTCGCACACCTCAATAAGTGGAGTGATAGGCGCCAAAATATTGCTTCCTTTGACGCCCTTGAAACTTTGTGAGGGGTTAGTTAATCGAAGTGCGTTTATCTGCTTTCACACACACACACACTTTATGATATTTTACTGTATTTATTTTTTGTTCGCTAGTAAATGCATATATTGTGATGTTTTACTGGAAATAAAGCTATATTATGTCATTATATTATGTGTATGTAATATAAAATGATATTTCAGTAGATAGTTCATTACAGAACCCAGTGATGATTTGACAACATTGGCAAACAATTACAAAATGAAAGCGTGATTAAAACAGTACGCAAAAAAGACATTATGCAGAAATGAAAACAAATGTCACAAAACTATATGTTTTTTATAAAGTTTAAAGAATTTATTTTCTCATAAATACGTCCAGTTCACTTATAATGAGATACATGAAATGAATTTTAAGTTAAGGTAATTTTTTTCTCTGGAACTAACTAGATAGTAGACTAAAATTGTCATTTCATGTACAAAGACCAGGAAGTTACTTACTTATAAATATATATTTTTAGCTTATTTTTAAACGTGTTTAAATTTTCACATTCTTTTATGAACTTTGGCAATTTATTATACAACTGTACTCCCTCGAACATCGTTTTCTTTCCATAGTCAATGCGAGCCGCAGTAATTTGAATTTTATGTTTTATTTATATTTAATATCATCGGTAATACATACATGCGTAGGTACATATAATATATGATGCTGCCTGTTATTTATTTAGGCATGTTTGTGTTAGGACTAACAAATGAAATAACAATTTTATCCAGCTGCTGAAAACTTAAAAGCTTTGTATTTTAAATGAAAATGTTTTTCATTCCGGAACAGTTTATGTTATTTATTTCCATTTAATATTAATAAAGATTGCAGCTGGCTTGTTTATTTGAACTAGCAGGTTTTTCTATGAACATATTTTTTTAAAAACTTGTGTTTTAAATGTCAAAGGTTAGTTTTAAAAATTTACATGTTGCATTCAATATCTAATTTAAATAAATTGTTGCAGAGATAACTAACTTTAATTTACGATAGGTACATTTAACAAATAATTGACATGGCAATGTTAACAAATGTACTTCTCATACAAATAAATTAAATATTGACACTTAATCCATAAGTGTTTTGTCTCATGTTGACCTGGGACTTGGCCCATGTTAATCTGGGACAAAAAAAAGAATGTGCCAACTGTGGTTCTTGCCTAGCATGTCGTAAAAGGCAACTGGTGGTATATTGAGTTTCGGGTGTGTGATTGTGTAGGCGACAGGTTAGCCGCTTGTCACTGCTTTTTCACAATTTTCCATCTAACCCAGCCCGGCTTTATTTTTGGCTGAATGTGGTTGAAGGGGCATGCTGCCCTTTTGACTCTGCCTACCCCTTCGGGGTTTATGGGCGTGGTGTTATGTATGTATGTATGTAATCCATAAGTGACACTAGGTCAGAAAATAGCTATCTTTGTGCATCTCCGCCAAAATAACAAAAACACATAAACGCCGAATTTTAAAAGGGTTAAAATGTTATATTAAACGAGTTGAAACATTCAACGATCATAACGCTTAACCGTCGAGTTAGCCTATAAAGGCGAAACCTAAGCGCCGTAAATAATAATTAGAACGCGACACACTTTATTTGCCGATGAGTTATGAAGGCTTTACGACTAATTTGAGAGTTATGGCCTCATTAAACATTGCACAGGCACCGGCCTTTGATCATGGTAATGGGACCTCTTTTATTTTGTCTACGATCCACTATTAGGTGTAACATCTTTTTATACTTATAAACTTACTAATATATAAAGCTAACATTGTATTTTTTATTGGTTGGTTGAACTCGCTAATCTCAGAAAATACTTAGGACCGAATTAAACATATCTTTGTGTTGAGTAGTCTATTTATTGAGGAAGGCTTTATAATAGACCATCACGCTATCACACATTAGCCATAAATACGTGTGAAACCGCGGACACAGCTAGTATTAAAGATATTCAGGAGCTTCATATAACAGCGCTCATATTGAGTATTGTGTAGGCTTCACAGGTAACTAGACTCTCCCTCGCCAATTCCGTTCGGCCAACGCATAGATTTAGAATTTTTTGACTACGCTATAAATCTATGGGTCAACGTGTAGAGGAATCTATAGATATAGTTTACAAGACTACAACCTAGTCAATCAAAATTTGAATAAGCGTGTCAAAAAATGGCGTAGACTGATTGCTAAAACAAAACATCATGATAACAAAAGCAGCTATAAATAAAAATCGTATTGCGCTGTAGAAACTGAAAACAGGGCAAAAAGATGATGATGAAGAATTGATGAAAAAAGAGACTGAACAGGAGGTCAGGAGGTATAGAAGAGATACACATAATGCGATGTCTTTAAATAACATGGCAATACGGCAATAAGATAAATATAATTAAATATCAGACTTGATCACATACATTGATCTGACTCCAAGGTAAGTAGCTTAAGCACTTGTGTTTCGAATATCAGAATCAAGAGCGGTATTACAAATATATACTTAAATATTGGATATTAGCTGGCCCGTTGGTCGAGTGGTCAGAGACCCTGGCCACGAAACCAAAGGGTCGCGGGTTCGAATCCCGCTAGGGGCAAATGTTTCGTGTGATGAACATGGACATTTGTTCTCGAGTCATGAATGTTTATAAACGTATTTAAGTATGTCTATCCGTTCATCTAGTATCCATAGCACAAGCATAAGCTTAGTTTGGGACTAGGGAATTGGTGTGTCAGTCTGAAGAATTTATTTATTTTTATTTATTTATTAACACCCAGACACAAACCAAACACATGTATTCACCACACGAATGTTTTTCTGGGTGGGGATCGAACCCACAACTCTTGGTGCATAGGGTAGGGTCATTACCAAATGCGCCATTGAGCCAGTCAATAAGATGATTTGAATGGAAACAGTATCATACTTGAATATGAGTCTAGGGCATACAAGCTCTCCTTTCCATCAGACTGCATGTAATATTTACCCAAAGCACCGACAATTTGCTTATGCAGCAAATTTCCTGTACAAACAGACTATTTACAAGACGCATTGCCCTCAATATCAGTAATGTAAGGCCGGGAATGATATTTCAATATCGGAGGAACGTGCGCTACGAAACGTCGTAGCAATATCGTAGGGTCGTAGCATTTAGCTACGGCGTAGCGAACGGAATTTAATTGCCAGTGTGAATCGTGTTCGCGTTTGTCCAAGTTGATGAACAAGTTGCGAGGATAGAAATGATGGCGGAATGAAAGTTTAATAGTTTTGGCAATGCATGAGTAAGCATTGGTGTATACACTCGTTTGTGCAAATGAGCAAGTTTGATGTATAACAGTTAAAATTAACTGACATGTGTACTCGGATGTATATGGAAGATTTTTTTATTTTATAATTCGGTTCTCTCTGCTAGGGAAGTGGCGTGAAGTTTAGTTAGTTAGTTATAATTCGCCTCTAATGTGTCTCAATATTAGTCTTCTTATTACAAACACAATCAATAAATAATCGAAATATGAATAATATACGTTACAACAAAATAAATACAACATATTACTATGCGCATTAAATATTTTTGTTTGTTTGGAACCGACTCGCTAAATTCGACCACGCTTAGTTACTTAAAACTGTTATTTTTTATAATAAAAATCCCATTGCTAGGTATATGAAAGTTCTTTTTTAAATCTTGTTTCTCATTCTTCCTAATCAATGAATCTAGGCAAAGATAACGTCCAGATGCATCCTATCGCTTCGACTCCGCGTCACCCGTCCGCGGCACGCCGATGGCGGCCGTTGCAAAAAAATAGAATTTAAAAAGTTGCGGCCCGCCTGCGTCACAGTGGGTGTGGCGTGACGTCACAGTCGGAAATAGAACGCGGCTCGTGGCTGCTGCGCCTCGCCGGCCCGTTCTCACATGGGGCTCAGACTTATCACTATTTTATTGACATTGATTCATTTTTCCTCTTAGACTTCAAAGGAAATAGATACAATGCTTCTTCGTTTAGAATTCGTTATTAGATTATCAAAACTTAATTGCTTCAGCTTTAGAACTTTACAGAATTATTAAAAAATATTACATAAATTTAAAGCGGTGTAAACAGTGGCAATAATTAAAATTGAAACATATTGTGAGGCTGTCATTATAAAGTTATCATTATTTTTAAAGTATTGATACGACATGGTATTCGCCATAATTATATGTCTATAAGTTTTAAATCTGTCCAAACGAGATATGAAAAAAATATTAAGAATAAGAACAATTTTACGAAGTACTTAAACCTTGTCATAAAAATAAATTATATCTACAATTACACAAGTATATTACGACATCACAACACCCCACAAGTTTCCAAGTAAAGCTAAAAAAAACTATAGAAGCCGGTTCCCACGGGACGAGTTATTCTCGCACGGCGTGACCTTATTTGCCGGCACGTGCCGCACCCGTGTGTCCGGGCCGGCACTGCGTCAGCGCTGTGCACGTCACCGCTCAGATGCGCTGCAGGTAATCGCGTGACGTCACGCGTAATTGATGGCCGGCCATCGATCCCGCGATTAATATATCGTCGCGATGATTGGCGGCGTGACGTCACTGAAACCTATTCGAATAGGTGCGATGACACGATTCGCGTAATTGACCCTATGACGGATTAGATGGAAATTTTAAAGAAAAATTATGGAGTGTAATCATAATTATGGAGTAAAAAAGAAAAATAATAAATTACTTATCACACAGTTGGATCAATATTATCATCAATATATTTGTACATACATATACCTTTTATCTGATGGATATGTGATATTGACATTAATGCACTTTTTTACCATTAATATTTTGTCTCACCGCTCAATCATGGTCCTAATTCGAGCCTTCAAGGTATTCATAGGTACATAGGTTCAACGTATATAGGCCGTGTGAGAGTTTGCCCGAAAGGTTTGATTAAATTTAACAGCTGGGTGACAGAAATTCAGTACAAAACCTACAATGACATCCTTTTTACCCTAAGCTCATTCATAACACATTCGTTTTAAGCTAACTAAACAATTTTCTCAATTTTTGTGCTTTTGGCCTACTTATAAGTCACATAATCCTAGAAAATTTATCCCATGTTGGTCTGGGACTTAAAAAGAATGTGCCAACTGTGTTCCTTATGAATCACATGTCGTAAAAGGCGACTAATGGTATATCGGGTTTTGAGTGTGTGATTGTGTAGGCGACGAGCAAGCCACTTGTCACTACTTCTTCACAATTTTTCCATCTAACCCAGCCCATTCTTAATTTTTAGCTGGATGTGTTTAAATGGGATTGCTGTCCCTTAAACTCTGTCTACCCTTTCCTGTTTCTGTATCCTAGACAAGATAGGAAGAGTCAAAAGATCAGCTTATCCTTTTCAACCGACTCCAAAAAAAGGAAGAGGTTCTCAATTCGACCGTATATATTTTAACATCTTTCATGCAAAACGGGGTTAACTTAGACGGAACAAGTGGCTAACTCGTCAATCACTAAGTTATTCGCGTAATTCACGGTACACTTAAGACTGATTCCTCCATGTTTTACCATACGCCAAACTATAGCCCTTCAATGGTATTGAATTAATATCGATTTTGTAGAAGGCTAATTGGAGTCTGGAGCACCGACCGGAGGTGCTCGCACTGCGGGAATGCCTTTGTGCCACCGTCTATTAATTAGATCGACTAATCAATAAAATTATAGTATCCTCTATGCTACCAACTATTATGACGAGTTAAGTAAAAGTTTTTATAGGGACATATTCTATATACTCTTAGGACCAGTTTTGCCGGTCTCGGTATCTAACAAATCTATATATGTATGTAAAAATTAATTGCTGTTCGTTTGTCTCGCTAAACCTCTAGAACGGCTTGACCGATTTTGATGATATTAGTTTTTCCATTTTGTGGAAAATAATAACAGAAAATCCGAAAACGGGGCGTTACGAAGTGCCCGGGGTACTTCGTAACGCCCCGTTTTCGGATTTTCTTCAGCTAGTAATTGATAAATTAATGAAAAGCTACCAAGGTTTTGAATAAGCTACCAAGGACTTATCAGTGAGCAATGAACGTTCCTAAACTATTGTAAGAAATTATACGAATGTTAGCAGAGTTAGGAGAGCTGTCGCAACGCAACGCTTCCATAAATATTGCATGCTTTATACGAGATCACAACACTCCTAGGAGGTATTTAACAATTTTTTTTATAGTCCGTATAATTAGATTGTAAAAAATATTGAATACATATTCTTGCTTTATCTATTTAAAAAAAAATACAAAGATACAGCGTTGCAAAGATCTGAAATGGGGCGCTTTACCTAACTCGGACGGCAAAATTTTACACTCCTAGTGACGTCACGCGGTACTTTAACGCCCTGAATGTTTATCATTTGTTTTTTGCCGAATGTGGTTTAAGGGGCCTGATGCCCCTTGAACTATGCCTAGCCCTTCAGGGATTATCGGTGTGATGTTACGTTATGTATTTATGTATCTTTATCATTTTATATTTACTAAACATAAGAAAAAATACCTAAGCAATATTTTTTTGTAATCTCAATATTGGATATACATATATTTTTTTTTTAAATAAAATTACCTATTGTAATAATGAACTATAGCAATAATAATAATGAGCTTTATCATAACTTAGTTCCCAGTTACATGCACTCCCAATTGACTAACTATTTAATGATTTCCTTAAAACCTTAAAATAAATGTTTGTGTGAGGTGTTTTAATTCCAATTTGGCATGTAATTTTGCCTTAGATGAATGTCAAATTATTTAACTGTTAAGTGTCGTTTTCGTACGATCGGACGTAACGCTTGATTTACATATATTGTACATATGTGTAAACATTGACAGGCCAATATGTGTCCTATTTACTACACAACATAAGACACAAATTAACGTTTCTTTGATACACTTCCTGTATCACGATCGGGTTCACAATACACGTCATTGAGGTTACTTCCCCATCTATGTAGGTGACCTTTCTATGAAAATCCTATTCAGTTTCCAATGACGGTTATTTATAGAACTGCTGGAATGGATCGACTCAAACTCCACTATGTAGGTCGTATTTAGATTGGGGTAACTTGATTTAAAAAAAAATGGCATTTTCACCCTACATAAAATTAGCAGTTACCCATTTTTGGCATTGCGTAGGCAGTGAGAACAGAGTGATTATTTACTTACTGTATTTATAAATTTTCCTTATGTTTGTGAATGAGAAAAAAACTTCTTAAGCATTAAAAACAAAACATTAGACACTAAACAACTAAATATTCTGTGAATATGTCAAGTTTCTAACTGTTGCCGTTATTAATCATCATCTTCCTAGCGTTATGTCCCGTGCTTAGACGAGGTCCGCTTAGACTATGATCCAGGTTTTAGCGAGTCTGGTAATGACATTGAAGCGACTGCCGATCTGACCTTCGTAACCCTAAGATAGGGGTACCAGACAATTTTTGGATCATGGTTACAAATCCAAAGTTGTTTGAATTTGCAGGTTTCATCACGATGTTTTCCTTCACCGTCGAGCTAGTGGTATAAATACGTACATAGACTTGAAAAATCCAGAGGTACGTGCCCGGGTTTGAACCCGCACTCCTCGGTTAAGAGGCGCGTGTCCTAACCATTGAGCTACCACCGCTCTTGTTGCCGTTATTAATATCGAGCCAAAAACGGCAAAAAAATCACGTTTGTTGTATGGGAGCATCCCTTAAATATTAATTTTATTCTGTTTTTAGCGGCAACATAAATACATCATTTGTTAATATTTCAAGTGTCTATCTAACACGGTTCATGAGATACAGCCTGACAGACAGACGGACAGCGGAGTCCCTTTGGGTACGGAACCCTAGAAAGAGCATGATGGATTGTGTATATGTGTACGTATATATGGGTGTGTGTAATTTTTGTGACACTTTTGGAAGATTTTAAATAAATACATCCTTTATACCGGAGGCTCTCATACGAAATGTCACTTAAAAATAACTGTCTATCCGACTAATCACATCCTAAGATTTGCAATAGTCCACTTCTATAAGTACTCTACAACCGAATGAGAGTGCCTATCTCACTCACTCTCGAATGGTTAGCCATTCAAAACAAAAGAACGTAGCAACGAATCCAAGTTCGGCAGTCTCAAAATAAATTCATTCAGCCAGCTCACCGGAGCATCGGCAACTTTCACTGCACGACAATACACCAACCCTTATTTATAGCCCAGTTCATGGCCTCACTTTCACCCAGCTGGAATTAGCACGCTGTGTGAAGGTCTTAGCGTCTATTTTCGGATGAACTTAGATTGGCGCTGGGATGGATTGATTTGCCGAAATCTATGGCGTCTGTACCGAAGTGACTTGACCGACACGTGACCTAATTACATATTTTATGGTTTTATGAAAGCAGTTTCGTCAATATTTCACGTTGTGCATCTGTTTAGATACGAACTATTGCCCTAGAATATATATAAGGAATTTTGTAAATGTAAATATATAGATATAGACAAAGACAAGCTCGATGGCTCATTCGGTAGCGACCCTGCCCCGTGCGCCAAGGGTTATGGTTACGATCCCTACCCAGGACAAACATTCTTGTGATGAATACTAGTGTTAGTCCTCTATCTGGGTGTTAATATCCAATATTTAATTATATATTTGTAATACCACTGTTAATTCTGATATCCGTAACACAAGTGCTTAAGCTAATTAGCTCGGAGTCAGATTAATGTAACCAGATTATGAAAACGAAATTATTTCTTCATCCTTCATATATTTTCCGTTGTTGGAGTACAATAATCATAACAATTCGTTGGTTAATAATTAGCTTTATAATTACTTAGTTAATCAACTTAATACACAGTAAAGCTACAGAATCCATGGAAATTTGTCATTTTCATGTGCGTAAGTACACCTGTTACCATAGAAATGCATTGTTCTCATTATCTTGCTTAAACTATGCACCTGGATTTAGAGAGTCGGGTATAAACTTCAAGTGGCTGTCTATCTATATGTAGCAAGCAAAAGACAAAATCCATAGATCTACGAGTACACTGAAAAAATCCGATTACCAAACTTCATAAAGCAACTAAAGAATAGTTACTCTGATTGTCATTCTTGCACCGCTCCACAAATGCATATAAAATAACCATTAAACCGCCCTCAAAATTTCACGACACGCATCGAATTTACGATGCCATTCGGTGTACCATAGACCTGCTACAAAACGTGCGTTCTTATGTCAATAGAATAGAGTTCATAATCCAACAGCAAATGTTACCTCAAACGAGCATGGTGCGGTGCCTCAAGTTATGAGGTCGTCAATTCATAACCAATTACGAGAGCGTGTAACATTATTGTGAGTGCTTACGACACGCATTGTCACGTGTGAGGTGCAAAATACACCTCATTGCTACGCCACGTGCCGTCATGGGGGTTATATTAAAATGGGACATACCTCTCAAGGAATATTATAGGTTACTTTCTAATTTAGCCATCTTCCTAGCGTTATGTCCCGTGCTAAGACGGGGTCCGCTTAGACCATGATCCAGGATTTAGCTAGTCTGGTAATTACATTGAAGCGACTGCCGATCTGACCTTCGTAACCCTGAGATAGGGGAACCAGACAATGTTTGGATCATGGTTACAAATCTAAAGTTGTTTGAATTTGCAGGTTTCAACACGATGTTTTCCTTCACCGTCAAGCTAGTGGTATAAATACGTACATAGATTTGAAAAATCCAGAGGTACGTGCCCGGGTTTGAACCCGCACTCC
Source organism: Glyphodes perspectalis (assembly GCA_951394215.1). NCBI lineage: Eukaryota > Metazoa > Arthropoda > Insecta > Lepidoptera > Crambidae > Glyphodes > Glyphodes perspectalis. The sequence continues at coordinate 850,905 of OX596203.1, read as the reverse complement.
TCGGTTAAGAGGCGCGTGTCCTAACCATTGAGCTACCACCGCTCCTACTTTCTAATTTAGTATCAGAAAATAATACTGTATTACATCATAATACGTCGAAATATAGTGACTTATATATAATATCATTAATATAAAGAGACTCATCATAGTGACATACATAACATCACGCCCATAATCCCCAAAGAGGTAGGCAGAGTCAAAGAGGCAGCAGGCCCCTTTGACTCCACATTTAGCCAAAAATAATACTGGGCTGGGTTAGATGGAAAATTGTGAAAAAGTAGTGACAAGTGGCTAGCTCGTTGCCTACAAACACTTTAACAGTAGTATTCATAATTAATATATGCTTCAATTATATACCACTCCATTATTAAATAATACAACATGTTATACCAGTTCACCCCTCGTTCATCGACCCCCCGCCGAATCAATCTTATAGTCAAAGCACACTGAAATATTTGGGAAATGTCAGGCGCACAGGTCTCGACCCAATTTCAAGAATTTCATACCCACGGGACCTGCGTCGGCCCCAATCAGGGGCTATTACTCGGGCGCATGTACGCCGTCGCGGGTGCTCGCGACAGCCCTGGCTCCCGGCGACGCGACGACGGGTGAGTAGCCGTGTTATACGTAGGTTACGGTGTGTTGGTATAGTTGGTAAGCAAATGTTTTCCTGTCACGGTATGTGGAAGGATAAGAGACCTTTAGGCCAAGAAAATAGGCTTTAAAATACGAATTTTGAGGTAAATGACAGGCCCGTTGGTCGAGTGGTCAGAGACCCTGGCCACAAAACCGAGGGTCGCGGGTTCGAATCCCGCTAGGGGCAAATGTTTCGTGTGACGAACATGGACATTTGTACAGAAGTCATGGATGTTTATAAACGTATTTAAGTATGTCTATCCGTTCACCTAGTATCCATAGCACAAGCATATGCTTAGTTTGGAACTAGGGAATTGGTGTGTCAGTCTGGCGAATTTATTATTATTATTATTATTTATTAAATACTTGCATTTTTTAGTTACTTTAAAAGATTTAAAAACGAACTTTAAAAGTTATTTTTAACTTGTGTGATTTAATGTTTTGAAAATGTTTTAAGTGGAAAACCAATTGATTTTTTTATTCAGTTCTTTGAGTACCGCCAACTTAATAGTGTGCTACGATGATATGACACTGCTACGACATTCCGTAGATACGACACTCAATTCCCTCCTTTTTTTTGTTTTTTACTAATACAACGATGATGTTAAAAGTTGAAGAAAGATATGCATGTGTTTCTGCTTACGTTTCCACCGTAGCGCCTAAACTACTTTTCCGATTGACGATTGATGTGTAAATCGATTTTCTATTATGTTCCTGATGTCATAGAGTCGACTTTATCTTGTGAATACCTCGTGAGTTTCATATTTACATATATTATGTAAGTATTACAATTAGTAGGAAATCTGAAAGATGAATTTCTAGTGAATTGGCCAATATATTTTTCTTTTCACCATAAAAAAAATAAAACAACTAATTGGGATTTTGACACCTTGACAATTGGGATTGATATTTAATTTTGAAATATCAATTCTAAAAAAGAAAGTATCGTAGTATGCTGTTAAGCCTTATTGATTTTGTATCATATTAAGTCTAAGATTTTTAATTATACAAAAACTGCTTAATATTAAGTCAGTTGACTATACAAACTAGTGACGTCACACGTTGACAAGCCCATACAAAATCTATAAAGTGATTTCGTTTTGACAGCTCTTAAAAAGTATTTCAATTGACTAGCCAGTCAACTTCCCTATTCCACAAAGCCGAATTGAGAGCGGCTGAAACTGCGGCCCACGTCTATAGCACGTTAGTTAATCCCCTCAAACAAAGCCATATCCTCGGCTCGCATTACGGGCCGCCCAATTAGTCTCATGCGCTAACGCAGAATATGCGATGAAGACATTCCCGGGTAGGTAGCTATCGTTGATGGATGTTTTACAGCCGGTTTACTATCGGAGACGTCTTACACCTCGCCGCGTGAATATTAACGTGGCCGCAGCGGGCAGGGGCAACTGCGGCTAAGAGCTTTCGCTCGTTACGACGCATGGTACCACGTATATGGATTGAGAAGACTAATGATGGATTGAAATAGTAATGATGTTTCAACAGGTATGTTACAAGACTGACAACTAATGCAAAAAAAATACAGAAATGTATTATTCATAAGATGGCAATTTTTTTCCAAACGATTTACTATAGGGTCTTGACCTTCGATGGTGAACTCGCGTACTATCTCGGTCTTGTATCGGAGGCCATCACCCAATTTGGTTGCTGAGCCATCGGAGAAAGAGTGAGTAAGTAATTTACTATTAGCGACGTCTTACACCTCGCTCCGTGAATATTAAGTTGGCCGCAGCGGGCAACTGCGGCTAAGACCTTTCATTCGTTGCGGCACGCTTGATACAGCGTGTATATATTGAGGCGATTAAGTATGGATTGAAGTAGTAAGACATGTGCTAGAGGCAATGACAATTATTATAGATACTAATAAATACAAGTAAATGTATGTCATTATACAAAATTAAACGAGATTTTGCTTAACACAAAGCAGTTAAAAGCGACTGAGTACAGCTCAATTAACGTACATAATATTATAATATTAAAAATATAATGTAAAATTTTGTAAGTATAGCTACATACAAATTGCATTAAATTTTGACCTTATTAACGCTGCCAAAGTCCTAAACCTCATTTCGTGATTATTGACGTGGCCGCAGTGGGCAGGAAAGCTTCGCTCTCTACAACATACACACTATTGTATCCTGTACCGAGATCTGTCTTCAGGCAAATAAATAATGATAATATGATCTTTACTAAGATATAGTTGCAAATTCCGTTGTTTTTATTTTGTGCGAATCCCTTATATTTTTTTCTTTAATATGGGGTTAAACTTTTTACGAGTATGACCAATTGATATACTTCATCTTGTATTATTAACATGACCTAATAAGTAGTTAAGAAATGAATTTTTGAGTGTAGTTTCAAATGTCAAGTCATAGTGAATTTGTAAATTTTTACTTCTTATACCTAAAAGCATAGATTTTGCGTAGTCAAAAAATTCTAAATCTATGCCTAAAAGTGACTTGGTGCGTTTCTATTTTATTATATTACATGAAAAGTAGCTACCTACCCACAAGCGTAGAATTGAATATTCCGAAAAAGAGTTTATAAAGCACGTCCTGGGAATATGTAATATGAGGGGTTCATTTACACATTTTTATTAAAATATAAGGCGAAATATTGCCACGAATTATTATTACTATTTTATTAAATCTTGGACTTTTTTTATAGAGAGTCATGCAAATTGTTTATGCATCTCTGTCAAGAGCAGGTGAACACTTCTACAATCATATATTTTTTTAGTCCAACCTTGGTTTGGGGCTTTAAAAAAATATGCCAACTATATTCCTTGCCTTATGTCGTCAAAGGCGACTAATGGTGTATTAGACTTTAGTTAAAGACGAGCTAAGCACTTGTCACTTCTTTTTCACAATGTCGCATCTAACGCAGCTCAATTTATTTCAGCTAAAAGTGGTTTAAGTAGCTTACGAGCAATAAGCATGCACTCGGCCTACTATTGTCTACTATGAATACTATATAAATAAAGAGTATTTTAGACTTTGACGTCCATAACGTGGCATGTCAAATTTTTAATTCCAATAGTTCTGGTATTTCAATAGGTAGATACAAACTTCAAAGGCGAGGAGGGTAAATTCCAATCCGATCACGTGCCTTTCGAGATATCGAATCAAAGTAGGGACTTATACCACCTGCTTGGCGCTGAGGGAAATCAACGTAAGAAATCCTGGACATTCGAATAACTATAGAACGCGATTCAATTCCTTTATTTGTCGAACCTAAGGGTTGAAAGTTAGAGGTGGTAAGTAAGAAAGAAATTTAAATAATAAATAAATAATAAATTTTCCAGACTGACACACCAATTCCCTAGTTCCAAACTAATGAAATGAAATGAAATGAAATGAAATAATTTATTCTGCAAGTGGTTTCATAACAAATCCTTTTGCACGTCAAACTCAACTCTAAGCTTTTAAGCTTGTGCTTTGGAAGCTAGGTGAACGGATAGACATACTTAAATACGTTTATAATGACTATATTATAATGACATCCATGACTCGAGTACAAATTTGCCCCTAGCGGGATTCGAACCCGCGACCCTTGGCTTCGTGTCCAGGATCTCTGACCACTCGACCAACGGGCCTGTCATTTATAGGTAAAGTGTTATTACTGACCAACTATCCATCATCTTCCTAGCGACTAAGCACGGGACTTGTGTCCCATACTTAATCGTGGCCCAGCTTGTACCATAAACCAGGATATACCAAGTTACATGGAAGCAACTGCCTATCTGACTATTATAACCCTTAGATAAGAAAATCAGTCAAATAAGACCATGGTTACAGAACAACTAATGTGAAGTATTAATTACCTACAAATATGCTGCATGACGGAACAACGAGCAGATTAAGCTATCTAAGCTTTATTGCATGAAGTTTCCGCTCCGTAATGGGTTAGATACTAGTGCACTAGTGGGAATAGTTCACTAGTCCCACTAGTTCAGGCTTCAGACTTCAGAGGCTCGATAACCGCAAAGTTTGGTAGGATCGCAGAAAGTAGTACCTACCTATGTTGAAGTATTCGGTACTTCTAGTGTGCTAATATGATTTGCTAATACATTTAGGGTAGCATTCTCTTAGAGTTTTAGTTACACTATGTAAAATCAATGTCTTAATAAATCGAGTCAATCAAACCTATTTACATCTTAATTATTACTAATCATCGTATCCGTACTTATTATATAAATATGAGTAACTCTGTCTGCTAAGTCTTACATACATACATAAACAAAACATCACGCCCATAATCCCCGAAGGGGTAGGCAGAGTAAAGGGGCAGCAGGCCCCTTTAACCACATTCAGCCAAAAATAAAACTGGGCTGGGTTGGATGGAAAATTGTGTAAAAGTAGTGACAAGTGGCTAGCTTGTCGCCTACACAATCACATACCCAAAACCCGATATACCATTAGTCGCCTTTAACGACATGCTAGGCAAGAAACACAGTTGGCACATTCTTTCTAAGTCCTAGACTAGTATGGAAACTCCAACACACACAACAACATTGCGCCAACAAAAATATAGAACCCTCAAGCCAGTAATTAAAAAGTAAAAAAAAATAAAATCAAATTAAGTTATAAACACATACACGATATGTGCGTATAATGTGTTCGGCAAAGGTCGATGGCGTACTAATTTCTGCGTTCAATTGCAAACATAAACCAACCCTGGCTATAACCGTTACTGTGCAGAACTGCTTTTCCCACTGGGCACTCTGGACACGTGCCCAGGGCCCCTACGACCTAGAGGGCCCCCTAGTTCTAGATTACCAATGGATCATCGACATTTATTACTTACAAACATTGACTGGATATTCAAGGAGCGGTGGTAGCTTAATGGTAAGGACACGTGCCTCTTAACCGAGGAGGGCGGGTTCAAACCCGGGCACGTACCTCTGGATTTTTCAAGTCTATGTACGTATTTATACCATAAGCTCGACGGTAAAGGAAAACATCGTGATGAAACCTGCAAATTCAAACAACTTTGGATTTGTAACCATGATCCAAAAATTGTCTGGTTCCCCTATCTTAGGGTTACGAAGGTCAGATCGGCAGTCGCTTCAATGTAATTACCAGACTCGCTAAATCCTGAATCATGGTCTAAGCGGACTCCGTTTAAACACCCGTGTTATTATATAACGCTAGGAAGATGAAACATATTCATTGACTGGCTCGATGGCGCATTTGGTAGTGACCCTGCCCTATGCGCCAATAGTTGTGGGTTCGATCCCCACGCAGGATAAACATTCGTTTGATGATACTTGTGTTTATTCTGCGTCTGGGTGTTAATACCTGATATTTAAGTATATATTTGTAATATCACTGTTGTTTCTAATATCCGTAACACAAGTGCTTAAACTACTTACCTCGGAGTCAGATCAATGTATGTGATGTTGTCGGATTTTTTAATTTTTATTTTATTTAATTTACTAAAATGCGCGGGTCCTCCAATACATTATAGACGGCCCTGTTACTGTGTGTCCAATATTATACTAGTTACTGCAAATACCTAACAGAGTAATATAACGTGTTAACTATCCGCAAATATCTTACAACCGAACATAGCGGCGGATTAAGCCATCTAAGTGTTATTACGGAAAGTTCCCGCTGTATAATGGTCGGCACTAGTCCCACTAGTGCAGTAGTCTCAGTAGTTCATAATGGTACTTCTGACACTCTAGTACGGCAACTCGATAGCTAGGGTTAAAGTTTGATGGAAGCTGCACTAAGAGTATATTGAAGAACTTATACTTTTAACTGTAATATGATTTGCAAGTATAGTTGACCGGCCGGCTTCCACTACAAAAAAAACTCACTCAAAACTAAATCCAGAAATGAAATCACCATATCAATTAACGCAATTTCCCATTGCACGGCGCTGCGACTTTTTATTAAAAAAAAAACGGCGCATTGCGCTTTATTCCTAAACCAAATGAAATGAAAATTTACACTCACGCGTATTTGTGCAGTGCAAATGTGGACCCTATTGCTTTGACATAAGCTCTTTAAATAAATGTTTGCACAAATAGTACATACCCTGTTACGATGGTACAAATACGCATCCCACAACTATAAAAGAACAGATTGAAGTATGTTTGTTCCGCTTTCGTCTAAAAACTACTTTTTAGTATACATTTTACTGAAACTTTACAGTAATTAAACTTACCTAAAAATAAGCCATAACTATATTTATTACTAGCTGTGCCAGCGGTGTCACCCGCGTTTATGGTTAATATTATAAAGACTATTTCGTCATACATGATTTCTATGTAACTTTAACCATTAAGGCTGCACACGCGAGGGAAGCTTAAAAAATGGAGTAACTTCTCCCGTTTTCCCAACATTTCCCTTCACTACTCTGCTCCTATTAATTGTAGCGTGATGAAAAGTATACTATAACCTGCCCAGGAGTATGAAAAATAATTGTACCAAGTTTCGTTAAAATCCGTCGAGTAGTTTTTGTTTCTATAAGGAACATACAGACAAAAATTTTACTGATTGCATTTTTGGCATCAGTATCTATCACTAATCACCCCCTGATAATGAAATGAAATGAAATGAAATGAAATGATCTTTATTTACGTAGGCTCAAATAAGCACTTATAAATCGTCAGTACATACAAATGGAAATAAAATTTTACCACCGGATTCGGAAAGTAGCTTCTACCGAGAAGAACCGGCAAGAAACTCGATAGTTACTCTTTTCATCGCCAAATTTACAATAAGTATCAATAACAATTACCATATTCTTAAGCTACTATGCTATACAAATGTAAAAAAGTAAATATGTATAATAGCAATTACAAATATTTGTCACTTAAAAAATCTTCTATATTATAATAAGCCTTTCTCATAAGATGATCTTTAATGTGTAATTTAAATCTATTTATAGGCAGTTCAATAATATTGCCTGGTAGTTTGTTAAATAATTTTATACTTAACCCCCTAAATGAACTACTAGTCTTGTGAAGTCTTAGATTCGGAACGGCAAGCTTGTGTTTATTTCGGGTGTTAAAATGGTGACAATCAGATTTTTGAATAAAGTTATGAAAGTTCTTACGTACATACATAATACAGTCAAAGATGTATTGTGATGGCACGGTTAATATGTCAATTTCTTTGAACATATCTCTTAGCGAATCTCGAGGTTTCAGGCCATATATAGCTCGGATGGCCCTCTTCTGCAATACAAAAATAATTTGTATGTCAGCAGCGGACCCCCATAACAAAAGGCCGTACGACATTACGCTATGAAAGTAACTGAAATAAACCAATCTCGCCGTCTCAATATCAGTCAAGAGTCGTATTTTCCTAACTGCGTATGCTGCTGAGCTGAGTCTTCCAGCCAAAGCCGTAATATGAGGGCTCCATTGCAGCTTGGAATCGATAGTGAAAAACTGTAGAATGAATGATTTCAATAGGTTCATCATTCATGCATATCTTAGTGTTTACTTGTCTTACATTGGGCATTGAAAATTTAATACATTTCGTTTTCTTTGAATTTAATAAAAGATTGTTTGTAGTAAACCAATGAAGTACTTGTGAGAGAGTATTATTTACGTCGTCAAAATTTGTTTTTTTTTTCGGTCAACTCTAAAAATCAAAGATGTGTCATCGGCAAACAATACTATCTCACATAAATCTTTTGTATAATATGGAAGGTCGTTTATATAGATTAGGAAAAGCAAAGGTCCTAATATCGAGCCTTGGGGCACTCCCATAGATAAAGAAGCGCCAGAAGAATCAGTTCCGTTGATGTTGATTTTCTGTATTCTGTCAGTTAGGTACGACTGAATCAAGTCAAGCGAGTTATTCATAACACCATAGTGCCGTAACTTCATCAGCAACGTTTGGTGGTCGACGCAATCAAAAGCTTTTGACAGATCGCAGAAAACTCCTATAGCGTCCTGCTTGTTTTCCCATGCGTCAAAAATATGACTGACGAGGGCTACTCCTGCATCAGTGGTAGATTTTCCTTTAGAAAAACCGTATTGTTTATCATGTAATAGCTTATTATTTTCAAAATGAGCTATTAACTGGGTGAATACAATTTTTTCGAATATCTTACTAAAAGCAGGTAGTATAGATAGTATAGATAGATAGTTATTTTGAAAATATATTTCATGTACAGAATTGACCTCTCTACAGATTTATTATAAGTATAGATAAATGTATCGTTTATAATCGAAATAGTAAATTAATTCCACTCTGCAACCTATAAAATATTTCGTCCAAATTAAGTTAACATTCCAAGGTATTCTAGCACATTCTATACGTAAAATGACAAGTTCAATTATTGCTTTTCGTACAATAAAGAATGTATATTAATCCAACTAATTGTTCTTTATACGAGTGTTAAAGCTGCCGTAACTCTTACAATTATACTGTCTACTTACGAACCAACTAACGTCATCTTAGAAAAGCCTCAACGTCATCATACAAGACTCCTTGCTAAACTCAAATCAACGTATCAGCTCTTAAAAGATATATTTTAGAGCACCAGACAGCAGGGGCGTCAATCCGATCGTACTCGAATCAAGTTCGGCGCATAAAATACATCCTTTACCCGCGAAGGTATAAACCAGCCAGTAAAATATCTCAAGACTTGTCTGCGACGGCCACGCGTTCCTATTTTCTGTTAGACATATCCCCAGTTCAACAATGTCGTCTACATTTAGATGCTCAATTGTTTTGATTTTTCTAATGTACAATTTTATTAAAGACTAGCAGCGCCCCGCAGTTTCACCCGCATAGTTCCCGTTCCTGTTGGAATATGGGGATAAAATATAGCCTATGATACTTCCGGATAATGTAGCTTTCCAATGGTGTAAGAATTTTTGAAATCGACACAGTAGTTTTTGAGTTTATTCATTACAAAAACACACAAAAATACAAATATTTTCTTATTATAATATTAGTATAGATAGTATAGATGAGGTGGAAGACAACTATTATCTACTTGTGTGAATATGTTATGCCTATATGAAAATTAAACTTATAGATATATTAATGGACTATTCTTGTATGACAAGTGCGTTGCTAACATTACATTTCAGCACTTCTTATCAAATTATTTTTAACTGTGGACTGCATCATTCGTTATTTTTTGTACTTAAATTTTTTACGATATTATGAAATACTATTATATAATACATTATTACAGCCATGCTATCTGGAGGAGATGTTAATAGAGCCTTCATTAATGTTTAAAACGTTACGTTTTCCGCTTTTACAGATGTCAAAAATAGTTTCGACAACTAAGAAAATCGAGATTTTAGGATTTCTCATTTTAACAATACTTTCAAGTTAAATATTAACTAATTATTTTTAAATAAAAGTCGATGCGTTAGAAACAACACGTCAGACGTCAGACACGTTCAGATTTTATTTCCCCTAAATGGTACCTGTTTACGAACCAAACACAAACTTGACGGTATAAAGTTCTTAATTCATTAGTAGTTTAACTACAGCATAACACCATCTCTTAGACGGGTCTAATTGGTTTATCTAATAAAATAATGAATGGGGTATAAAGAGCTGGGCACGGTCGTGCCGGCGAATGGCCGTGCCCGGCGGGACCGGCACTCAAATATTTTATTACTTATTTAAATATTTAATAACAAAAGCACGTATTTCTTGCTTTGCATATTGTTTCTTAAAGAAAATTATGTTGTCAATTAATAAAAGAAGTCAGATATGTTAGTTCAAAACTCAAAATATCTATATTTGGGTAGGCCTCAAAAAAGCTTATAAATGGTCAAGTAATAGGTACAAAATAGTTATTGGCTATTAAGTTAATGGTCAACATGTACCTATATATTAAGTGATGCCTGTGTAAAAATTTAAAAAAAAATATCTGGGTCCACGGGTTTACCCGCGTTTATGGTTCATGTTATATAGCCTAGATAGCCTTCCTCGATAAATAAACTATACAACACTTTTTTTTCAATTCGCATCAGTAGTTCCTAAGACGTTAAACTAAACAAACAAACTCTTCAGCTTTCTATGTTAGCATTTAATTTTATAACATAAAATCACGCCCATAAGCCCCGAAAGGGTAGGCAGAGTCAAAGGAGCAGCAGGCCCCTTTTATCACATTCAGCCAAAAACAAAACTAGGCTAGGTTAGATGGAAAATTGTATAAAAAGGAGTGACAAATGACTAGCCCGTCGCCTACACAATCACACACCCAAAACTCGATACACCAGTCGCCTTTTACGACATGCTAGACAACAAACACAGATGGCACATTCTTTTTAAGTCCCTGACCGACATGGGACAAATAATCTTATGTAATATTTAATTACCTAGTGGGCTCCGCAGTTCCCAATTTTTCTAGAAACGAAAACTGCCTCGTTGGTCTAGTGGTCTAGCATGCGCCTAAGGACCAAGAGGTCCCGGGTTCAAATCCCGGGTCGGGCCAAAAATTTGTGGCTGGTTAATTCAATATTTAAATAACTCAGTAACACCCCGGAGTCAGTAAGTTAGCGGTTTAATCTCCTCCGTGCCTCGGAAAGCACCTTAAGCCGTTGGTCCTGCGCCTGACCTCTCACCGGTCATGTCGAATTGCCGTCTCACCGGACTATGAGAGTGAAGGGATAGAGAGTGCACTTGTGCACTATATCTCCTGCGCAGATGGCTAATCCTCGTTGGGATTAGTCGCCGTGACCGATATCGGTTAGGAGGACATTATTATTATTATTGCTAGAAGCAATGTACCACACGAGCAAGGTAACTACCATTTGCTTCTTTCTCGTTAATTTACATGCTGAAATCTCGTATTAATCTAATAAGTAAAATCTTCATTTCACTCCTAACTATAACTCAAACACAGTATGCACAATATGACGCCCTCTTGTATGAATGCACAGACAGAAATGCACTTCGCTCGGCTCGCTCTCACAATTTTATTTATCGTCCGGCATCTGTGTTCGTTTGCAGTTTAGATGAGTTTCGGCCAGCAGGGCAGTTTAGATGAAGCACCTCGTTTGTACAAATGAATTTTATAGTATTCTTGCGTAAAACATATGAATATACTCGTGTATCATTATTAACGTTTGACGACAACAAAGGTCTGTATATTTCATGTTCATACTGAAAAGTTTTTCTAGCGTTGTAAGTAAAGTTTAGGAATAATTAGGCCTTAATAATATGAACGCAATTATGAAATTTCGCAAAAAAATATATATAATGTTATAAATTTTAACTAACCGAACCGAACCGAAATATTGCTGCAACAAAAAGTTACAGCAATATTTCGGTTTAACAAAAAGTTGCAGCAATATTTCGGTTTAACAAAAAGTTGCAGCAATATTTCGGTTCCTCAGGTTAAATGATCGGTGTCTCAAATATATATATATAGTATATACATAGTAGTAGTCTGACTAGCTCGATGGCGCATTTGGTAGTGACCCTACCCTATGCGCCAAGAGCTGTGGGTTCGATCCCCACCCAGGACAAACATTCGTGTGATGATTACTTATGTTTGTTCTGTGTCTAGGTGTAATTATCTGATATTTAAGTATATATCTGTAATACCACTATTGTTTCTGATATTCGTATCACAAGTGCTTAAGCCACTTACCTCGAAGTCAAATCAATGTATGTGATGTAGTCTGATATTTATTTATTTATAGTATTCGATATTAATATATTGAATAATTATTAACTAGTATCCTTACTGCTTTATATTAGTATCGAAAAAATTTAGTATTTCCCAAATCTCATAAAGACAAAGCCACAGATAGTAAAATGTATACTATCTGAATGTCGTATTAAGTTTATATACATATAATATATGTTTAAATGAATATGCATTCCATCTAACCTCAAACTGTTCATATCAGAATATTCACAACATAGGCTTTCAGTCTGAAGTTAAGGGCTATAATAACCATCAAATAAAAACTAACGGGACAACTTTATTGGCACAGTTTGTAATCATATTTGCTTCAACAATAGAGTACAACATCGTGAGAATCTATATTTACACATACATATAAGCTCGCCTGGATTATGTTGGTAGTAATCTTTATATAACATAAATACTATGGTATCTTTAATAACATGTAAAAGCTTTAAAAAAAATCTGTCGAATTGAGAACCTCCTCCTTTTTTTGGAGGCGCTTAAATAAGGATATTATTAATAAAAGGTTTTAATTGATTTTAAATAGCAATATTGAGTTCAAGGCATTTGGATAAATTTCAATAAAGTAACCAAAAAATAATATATTAGTGCAACAGTAAATAAAATAAAATGAAATAAATAAATTCTCCAGACTGACACACCAATTTCCTAGGTCCAAACTAAGCTTATGCTTGTACTATGGATACTAGGTAAACGGATAGACATACTTAAATACGTATATAAACATCCTTGACTTGAGTACAAATGTCCATGTTCATCACACGGAACATTTGCCCCTAGCGGGATTCGAACCCGCGACCCTCGATTTCGCGGCCAGGGTCTCTGACCACTCGACCAACGGGCCAGTCTAAAATTCAGTTCCTTAAACAAGGGTCTATTGTAAAGAGCAATGTCTTGAAATTCTGATTATTTTGAATGCTATAAGTACATTAGCTACTTATCCCGGAGTCATAAAAATAGCCGACATAAAAAAGTCAACTGTTGATCACCACCCACATACAAAATTAAATAGCTATACACACTATTGCGCACACGCTCCACCAAGCTCGAGCGAGATCCAAATCTCAAACGAGCTCCTTAACAACATATCAGCAATCACTCAATACGATCGCCGCTCACGCCTCAAGAGCCGACCGTTTGCAGCCGATTGGAACGAGCTACGATGAAGAGCACAGTTAAGGAGTACAGGCCTCGTGTGAGAAAAATGTCCGTCAAAGGCCATTAAGCTGCTGTTGCAAGGGTGCGAAGTTTAACGAAAGCGTCAAAAGTTATTCGATAGATTTCGAAGAGCGAGACTTCGGCTTGTATCGGCACACTACCTTGTCATGTTAAAAAAAAAACATTTTCTATATAGTCTCATTCTCATAGCAGATATTTGAATGTAATGGGATTTTTATAATCCGTAACTGAAGAAAATTAGTATTTAAATAAAATACACATTAAATCCATGCATAAATGTTCAAAGAATTAAAAAGTTAGTTTAAAAACACTCGTATGGCGTGTATAACATAAGATGACCCTCCAGCCCTCTGAATATTCCCAAGCAAACAATAATGTTGTTATTCCCTATGCCTATATCCCTTTATATGAAGTACAAAAGAACATACATTTGAAGTATAAATGTAAAGTAAAAATTATCAACTTAGCAAGCAACCATAAATCTATACTAATATTAAAAGCTGAAGAGTTTGTTTACTTGAACGAGCCAATCTCAGGAACTACTGGTCCGATTTGAAAAAATCTTTCGATGTTATATAGCCCATTTATCGAGAAAAGCTATAGATTATATAACATTAACCAAAAACGCGGGCGAAACCGCGGACACAGCTAGTTAAATTTTCAACAAGACATCAAATAAGACGACTTATCTTCCTAACTTTAACTCCCCATAACTTAACGACCAACAAACCAGACCAAGTGAGGCAATCTCTTGGAAATCTTCACTCAATGTTGATAATGCGTATGTACGTGAGAACAGAGTGAGTTGGCAGAATGCCTCACATTTGCCCGATAAGTTTTATGTCCCAAGTTTGCCGCATCAATGGAGGACATTCGACTTCACTTCCGTTTTTAAATAGTTGCATGCTCTGGACTAATAAATAAGAGTCACTAAGTAAAGTGATCAAGAACGAGGATGCGCATATTACTAAAATCAGTAAGGATAGCGATTCTATTTCGATACATTGAAACTGGATGGATCAGACCTAATATGAGAACCGACCTATTTATAATAAATATCAGACTACATCACATACGTTGATTTGACTCCGAGGTACAAAGGTTAAGAATATCAGCATCAACAGTGGTACATATTACAAATATATACTTAAATATTGGATACTAACACCCAGGCACAGAACAAACATAAGTATTAATCATACGAATGGCGATCGAGCCCACAACTCTTGGCGCATGGGGCAGGGTCATTACCGAATGCAATGCAATGTTACTGTATTTCTAAGATAAATATTATTGTTACATATTTACTTACCTAAGTCCAACTTTAAAAAATCCATGTTCAGTCTGGGACTTAAAAAGCATATACTAATTGTGATTCTTGTCTTTCAGGATTATCATAATATGTAGGCTCCGAGCTAATTGTCACTATATCTGCACAATTCTCCATCTAACTCAACTAAATTTCTAGGTAGACAACTGTGTCTACATAGTAATGGGTACAGGAGTAGTATGCTCGTTGAACTTAAACCTCTTCGAGGATTAGCTGTGATAGTAACATGTAGATACACGGCCCTCAAAATCTGAACACACAAACAGCCTCTAAGGCAAGTACATTGACCAATGACTGATGACACCCGCACAGCTAAACATGTATCAACCAGTACAATAATAGGATTGTGCCGGTCCGCTGCATAGCGGAACTAAACGCAGCTCAATGGGATTAAATATAGTGCAATAACATATTCATGGGGCCTAACGATATTGAGAGCGGTGGTATCTCAATGGTAAGGACTCGCGCCTCTTAACCGATGAGTGCGGGTTCAAACCCGGGTACGTACCTATGGATTTTTCAAATCTATGTACGTATTTATACCACTAGCTCGACGGTGAGGGAAAACATCGAGATGAAACCTGCAAATCCAAACAACTTTGGATTTGTAATCATGATCCAATAATTGTCTGGTTCCCCTATCTTAGAGTTACGAAGGTCAGATCGGCAGTCGCTTCAATGTAATTACCAGACTCGCTAAATCCTGGATCATGGTCTAAGCGGACCCCGTCTAAGCACGGGATATAACGCTAGGAAGATGAAGATGATGGGGCCTAACGATATTAACTAAACTCTGTTTGTCGACCAGAGCTTTTGAACAGCATATCGGATCACAAAAAATCAAATTTAATAATAGTAATATTTAATATCCGACGACATCACATACATTGGTCTGACTCCGAGGTAAGTAGCTAAAGCACTGGTGTTACCATAGATTTAGAAATTTTTGCCTAAATCTATACAGAGGTATTACAAATATAATACTTAAATATTGGATATTAACACCCAGACACAGAACACAAGTATTTATCATACGAATGTTTATGTGTGGGGATCGAACCTACAACTCTTGGCGCATGGGGCAGGGTCACTACCAATAAATACCAAAAAAGTAAGCTTAAGACCTTTCTCAGAGGTCTGAGGTTATAGTGACATTTTTTTGAGAGGTCCGAGGTTACATTGACATTTTTTAAGAGGTCTGAGGTTACAATTACAGTTTTTTGAGAGGTCTGAGGTTACAATGACATTTTTTAAGAGGTACTTTAAGAGGTACAATTACAGTTTTTTGAGGTCACAAAAATGTCATTTTAACTGGTTTTATAATTTAAGCATAAAGACGTAACAAACAGACACGAACATTATACTTTTATAATGACTAGCTTTTTCACGTGAATCCACGCAGATATAATCGAAGTACTAACTCAGCGGTATAGGATTTAAGGAGACCTACTACAGCTATGGATGTGTGATCGGGATCTGTTCTGATTCTCTTGCCACTGGTTATGAAGGTCATATGTAATCGCTTCAATCGCTCGACTAGCTCGATGGCGCATTCGGTAGTGACTCTGCCACATGCGCCAAGAGTTGTGAGTTCGTTCCCCACCCAGGACTATTCGTGTGATGAATTGTGATTGTTCTGTGTCTGGGTGTTAATATCCAATATTTAAATATGTATTTGTAATACCAATGTTGATTCTGATATCCGTAATACAAGTGCTTAAGATACTTACCTCGGATTCAGATCAATGTATGTGATGTAGTCTGATATTTATTTATTTTATTTATTTATAATGTACCTACTTGTCATAACTATACTAAATCTATGTTCTGAGACAAAGGACCAGTAATAAATAGTTTTTAAATCATTTATTAACATTATCTTTAAAATGCATCATCAATTATTATTTTTTCTCTCTATCATACATACACTGGCAAGAATGACAAATATTGCCTTTTCTCTAACTAATGGTCACCCTTCATGGTCAACAGTCCTTACTTTGTTACCCTAACTAATATTATAAATGCGAAAAAAGTTCCATTTGCATAAAACTGCCACAATTAAAATTGACCCACGCGAACCCAGATCGGGAGCTAGTCTCGAGTAACTAAAGCAACCCTGGGCCGTTCGTCAGCTCACACGCCCGTAAAGACTATTAGTACATCGTAATCCCGTATAAGTACTAGGTAAATCCTAGTTGTCAGTAGTGGAGCTTAGTGTTACATGTATGCGTCTTACGAGGTGAGACCAGGATCTACCAACTCATAGATATAGCTGGATTAACTTTGTGTTGACTTAGTAGATGAGAAAGATCTTACGTACCAGCGGCGTTGATTCGAAGTTCGGAATTTTATATTATGCCTACTAATTTCTGTGTACTGGCACATCGGAAATTTCATTAAGATCCATGCAGTACTTTTTGCGTGAAAGAGTAACAAACATCCACACATCCATCCATACATACAAACTTCCGCTTTTTTAATATAAGTAATTATACTTTTCTTTCAATTTTAAATTTAGTTAATTAAAATTATTGTTAACATAAATTTTAGTTTATTTTATTTTTAGTGCTCTAACATTGTTAAAGCTAGCGGTGTTTACTTGTAATTAAATTTATGTTTTTAGCTATAAGACATAATATTGTTTATCCAAGTGAGTGTTGATACATTGTAAGTAAACCTAAATAAATAAATATAGATTGTCGGCCAAGTTCCAAAAGCACGTAAGTGAAGATGCCTGACGAGCACAGATGGGCAAAATAACTGTATAAGTTAATATAGTAAAATGTCTTTAAATCACATGTCAGCTGTCTTTATGATTGTTCAAACGAAAGAACAGCACTAACTTTCTTCAGCAGGTGACGTTAAATTCCTTCACTGGAAAAATCCAAAAAAGATATGGTGACGTTCTTTTTTAAAATATTGACTATTAATTAGGCTCTTTTGTAACAAGACTACGCTATCGCTTTGCTATTACTAAGAACACACACATACACAGATCTAGATTACCTATTTCATGATATATAACAATGTGCATCAACCAATAAAAAATGTGACATCCGATTGCAAAGGGAAACAAAACACGAGTTCACTGGCGCAAACATTTTCTGTTCACACATTCGGTGCATGAGCGCTGTGCACTCAACATCGTTTGTGCAGTCTATGCATTTACAGACTGCACATATAGCCCGGGTCGAGTTTGATTTGTTTAGCAAAACTATCTTTAGTATTATTAAATTCGAAATTTAATTCAACTACTCAGTCACACTATTTGATATTACTAAAATTTAACACAGAGATACTAATCGTGCCATATGGCATTCGGTTCTCTCTGCCTACCCCGCTTGGAAAGTGGCGTGAAGTGTAGTTAGTTAGTTAGTTTTAGAGATACTAAAATTATAGTCTGGAACTGCACAAAAGTTATATGATATTCCTAAACAACGATAGATCCCATTGATGACAGGATATGATAATAGCTCTGTAATGCGAATTTCACGCGAACGGAGTTGCAGGCAAAAGTTGTTAGACATAATAAGTAAGTAAGTATAATAATAACTAAAAGTTAAACATAATAAGTATACGTTAAACTCAATACTGACTAAAAACTATTTAACTTACTTTTTGCTAACACGAGTTTATTTAGTAATAAGGTTCCACTAATATGAAAGACAACCTCAATACGTAGTCTTAAACTAACCAAAACCACCAACTAAAACCACTTAACATAACCCCATGTTAACATTAACTGCAGAACCATGAAAACCGTGTTGTCGTCAAACTTGCATCTGGAACTCAACTGTAATGATTGTAGATACCATTTACTATTTCTACGTATCTGCTACGAAGCCCACCCTTCAGACTACGCGAGCTACGTCGTAGCAATTCAATACGATCTCGTAGCATGTCGTAGCGTCTTATATGTCGAACGATACATGTTTCACAATGTGGGTGGTACAATATTGTTTCGATAACATTTTAAGCAATAACTTGTGCATGCATTTAAAGTTCAGCAACGTTTATTGTAGTCTATATCTGGATGGGTTATTTATTAAATATCCATTCATGCAGGTGCTAACGTTAAATTGGCATGATTAGCTTTCTATGCATTATTACAAATAGTAATATATATATTAATAGTAATATATAGTAGTTCTAGCAAATAATTGAGAGTTTTCTCAATAAAATTAAACTGGGTTTATTCTATAATAGCACTTTTGCTTAAATGTAATAAAACCCTACAAAAATGCAGATACATCCCAAACATACATTTTTTTATTTATATGTATACTTTCAGACAAACAACCTAATCATCAAATTCAGAACTTCAGACTATCTGATTTCGCTCCAGTACGGTAGTTAATAATGAGTGTGAATGACCATTACGTTATATCACCCTAATGTCATACAAAATCTACGGAAGTATTGATTTCTGACAATAACAAAGTATCGTAATATGTTGTAAAACTCAACCTTTATATATACCTTTATATTTTGTCTGCGATTTTAAATTTTACAAAAACTGCCTAATATTTATTCTGTTGACTATACGAACTAGTGACGTCATATGTTGACAAGCCCATACAAAGCCTATGAATTGATTGCGTTTAAAAAAGTATCTCAATTGACTTGCCGGTCAACATCCCTATTGATATTGATAAAACGTCAATCATTGCTGGTATATTCCATTTTATTCATCACAGTACCACTTAAACTGCTAACCAGAACTCCCCATTAGTAAAAGGAAATACAAACAACAAGTACTTACGTAAAGGTTGTACTGAAATCATTTCCATGGAACCGTTCAAAGTTCACGCGAGCGTTCCCGGAAGTTTCACGTGGATTGCTCCGGGTCGTTCCATTACTCGCAGTCGTTTATTGAAATAAAATCTTTTAACTCCCTATCTAACCTGAGTGGAGTCTCCAATTTCTAAAATGATCCTTTTGTGAGCCAGCAATAATCTGCCTTTAGTGATAGCGCATTCGGTAGTGACCCCGCCTCATGCGCCAAGAGTTGTGGGTTCGATCCCCACCCAAGACAAATATTCGTATGATGAATAGTTGGGTTTGTTCTGTGTCTGGGTGTCAATATCCAATATTCGAATATATATTTGTAAATGCTACTGTTGTTTCTGATATCCGTAACACAAGTGGTTAAGCTACTTACCTCGGAGTCAGATTAATGTATGTGATCTAGTTTGATATTTAGTAATGTTCTTCGAGTTATTATCTGTTTTTGCAATTTTTAAACAACACTAGGTAATATACAGATGGCACAACGTTTTTTTGCTTGCAAAACGCATTATCGCACATCCCTAAGGGGTTCCCATAACTTACCAAAAATTCAGCTTTGCATAACATATTGCGTTTTTATAGTAAAATGTTACTAGCTAAATATTATTCGTTAAAACAAATGTTTGATTTCAAGCGCATATTTTAGAATGAATCCAATACATTTTCTTGCTACAATTTTTGTTTATTTCAATATCGTCTTATGACAACCAAAACCAACAACACGCGAATCAGTGATATTTTTAATTTGGTGACCCATCCTCGACTTTTCCAATATACGAGACACTACACTACTGAACTACTTTATATATGCTTTAAAACTGTACACTGTACGTTATGAGCTTACATTTACAGGGTAATCGAGATGGAAAAACCCCTCACTCACAAAATGGCTGAAGTATTAAAAATGAATCTCTTTAAGCTCAACCCAAATTGCCCCTCATACATGCTTGTAAATAACAAAGTATCATTAACAATTTCTTTACCCATCAGGCTAGAGTAATTGCATAGCATTTTTACATGTCAAGAAGCATTATGATTGTAATTCGATGTAGCAACAAATCAGCAGCTACGGCGTAGCACATCGTAGCCTTCGTAGCAAATAAAAAAAAATTACATCCATGTATCTTGGTATTTAGCAAAATAAACATTCAAATATGAATTGGGATGATGGCGAGACAATATATAAAGCATCATATCATTTAAAACATTCGATATTTGTTATTGGTAAGTTTCGATTTTTAATTATAAATAATAAATATCCATACATACATCACATACATTAATCTGATTCGAGCTTAAGCACTTGTGTTACGGATACCAGAATTAACAGTGTTAATACAAATACATACCTACTTAAATATTAGATATAAATAAGTTAGATCATCATCTTCCTAGCGTTATGTCCCGTGCTTAGACGGGGTCCGCTTAGACCATGATCCAGGATTTAGCGAGTCTGGTAATTACATTGAAGCGACTGCCGATCTGACCTCTGTAACCCTAAGATAGGGGAACCAGACAATTTTTGGATCATGGTTACAAATTCAAAGTTGTTTGAATTTGTAGGTTTCATCACGATGTTTTCCCTCACCGTCGAGCTAGTGGTATAAATATGTACATAGATTTTTTAAAATCTAGAGGTACATGCCGGGGTTTGAACCCGCACTCCTCGGTTAAGAGGCGCGTGTCCTTACCATTGAGCTACCACCGCTCATATAAATAAGTTAGATAAGTATGTTAAATCGTTGATAATTTACACTTATATACTTATTTACAAAATCTAATGTGAAATGGAGTGATTAAAGGATAATTTCGGTTGTACTAAAATTTACATGTGTTACTAAATATTGCGCCCTGCAGGGGGGGCCCCGAATACTCCTGAGGTATCCCTGCCTGTCGTAGGAGGCGACTAAAAGGGCCTTTGGGGTCGTGGGGGTTAGGGGATGGGTCCTCTGGCCCTCTATCGTCCCCGGAGAAGCCGACTGCAGGTGTTACACCCGGTCCGTCAGGATAGGGTACACAGCTGTCTATGTGGTCGTGAAACACCACCCTAGGTGTTCTGGGGGAGAATATCACTCCCTCGAGATGGGCCGCTAGGCGGCAGCGCGCGCTGCGTAGACTTTTCGAGATGAATCCCGACAGTGGGGATCCCGTTGGTTTTGCGTTAGCGCCCGAAGAACGACAGCCTTGAGGTTTAGTCGGTAGGGTCTCCGGAGTTTGCTACCGGTTTCGAGCCCGACTCACCCTTATGGGTCCACCCAGGATTCTATTTGGATGGTGCGTAAATGCATTCCTCAAGTAAAAAAAAAAAAAAAATGTGTTACTAAATATTACTATTAATCATAAAATAATTTTGCTATTGCGCTTATACATACATTTGCACTAGCTGAAACAAAAACACTACAAACCAATTTTAACATCAATTTATTTTTCTGCATTTTGAAAATTGTCATCCTTATGTATTTTAATATTTAAGTATATAAAATAAATAAATATCAGACTAAATCACATACATTGATCAGACTCCGAGGTAAGTAGCTTAAGCACGTGTGTTACGGATATCAGAATCAACAGTGGTATTACAAATATATACTCAAATATTCAATATTAACACCCAGACATAGAACAAACACAAATATTCATCATACGAATATTTGTCCTGAGTGGGAATCAAATCCACAATTCTTGGCGCGTGGGGCAGGATCACTACCGAATGAGCCATCGAGCCAGTGGAATATTACTATTATTTTAATAAAAGTATATATTGGTACTACCGTCCATAATACTTAAACAATATAAGCAACTGAACATTCCGAGAGGGCCGCACATATAAGGTCCGCGTGGTAGCGTGTAGGGCGCGCGCTGTCATGTAGGGGAGGGTTTGACAAATCATACGAGTATAGGTCAAGGGGTAGTTAGGGATGCTTGGAGAAATGTGTCGCTCCGGCAATCAATGGGGACATGTCTGAGTGCATTTTATAAATCATTTGGTTATTTATAATTAGCTTTCTCAAAGAGTTACTCAGGAGTTTCTACCCGTTTTCTTTACGATAGAAATAACATTCCAAACCAGGAGTAGAATCATATAGACTGATCATCCATATGTGATTTAAAAGGGTTTCTTTGGAATATATCATCATCTTCCTAGCGTTTTGTCCCGTGCTTAGACGCGGTCCGCTTAGACCATGATCCAGGATGTAGCGAGTCTGGTAATTACATTGAAGCGACTGCCGATCTGACCTTCGTAATTCTAAGATAGAGGAACCAGACAATTTTTGGATCATGGTTCTTTGGAATATATAAATAAATAAAATAAATAGTATTTTGACTTTGATTTGGTCTTGGTCTGTCACTATAACATGTGATGAGAGTACCTTAAAAATATTGAATCTATCGGCTTAAAAGTAACTAGGAACGAGGTAAATTAAGACGAAAATACCACATATTATTAACAAAATTCAACTTGTGGTTTAAATAAAACAACTTAACATAATGTATCTGTTGTGGACATATTAAATAAGTTGTTACTTGGTTTTAAATACAGTCTAAAGACGAGCCAAATAAATATTATCGTTATCAATCTAAATCTAATACATAATAATGAGACTGAACCTTTATGATTCTCCAATAAATAAATAAATAAATAAATTAAATAAATCCTTCAGACTGACACACCAATTCCCTAGTTCCAAACTAAGCTTATGCGTGTACTATGGATACTAGGCGAACGGATAGACATACTTAAATACGTTTATAAACATCCATGACTCGAGTACAAATGACCATGTTCATCACACGAAACATTTGCCCCTAGCGGGATTCGAACCCGCGGCCCTTGATTTCGTGGCCAGGGTCTCTGACCACTCGACCAACGGGCCAGTCAGTCATTTCGTGGCCAGGGTCTCTGACCACTCGACCAACGGGCTGTCCAATGTTTGTAGTAGGTACACTCTAGTAGGGCTGATTATGTTTTGCTCATATTGAAGTATTCCTAGGTGGGTTTGAAGGGAATTGTCCCCATGGCGCTTCCACTTGAGGGGTACCGCGGGGTTCAGTGGGTACCTATACCCTAGCCACTCACCATCTTTGGCTAGAGAGGGTCCTCCGATCCAGAGGTCCCTGAGAGTCCCACACACCCCTCTGCCCCCTCATCTAGAGTGACGGTGCGTACCACGTTCCCCGTGACGACAAAAAAAGAAAAAAAAAAGTATGTTTGAAGATAATATCAGTACTTTTTTTCTATTTCACCAGTTTACCTACATAAAAAATTTACATAGACTACCTAGCTAAATTTCTCATAGACTTCTCGTAGGTAGACTTACTTCCTATCTATAAATAACTATTATTTATTGTTCTAGATACCTACTCTATATTTGAACGATTGAGATCCCTTCACAATTGGAACAAACCTACTCGCTTCGCTATTAGTAAAGAAATCGTAATAAATAAATATTCCTGGCATAGTTAACTTGTATATTTGATCCGACATCTTATATCGTACAATCGTATCATATATTCAGTATTGAAAACGGATATAGGTACATTTTGCCTTGCCACAACGGAACCGTTATCACCCCCCGTTTTTAGGGCGGGCAAAATCTACTTTCTATAAACACAACATTTATTTATTCTAGAACCAAATCATCTGTACGAACTTCATTAATCTTATCGGCATTTCGCATAATTAATTCGAAACGACGCAATTACGAAGTCATACAAAACGAACCCGATCGACATGCGACAACGCAGATACGTTAATTAACGATTAATGATGAATCCGCCAAAGACGTACCGGGGAATTCATTAAATTGCAATTTGGTGCCGATATTGGTGCGTGATCGAATAACAATAACGGTTATCGCGAGATATTACCAATTTCAGCTGTAAACATGTGTAATGAAACCAATGGGTTGTAATTTGTGTTTCAGAAAGTATGTTGGTAACCGATATTTTATGATATGCCTCTTTAGCACGTTTCCATATACCTAAAGCCTAACACTGGTTGTTTATGTCTACCTATCAAACATCAAGCCTTAAAAAGCTCCAATCCATGGCGACTGGTTTTTTTTATCTGTGCTCCCGCCACGAGGTTACCGGGCCGCCGCCGTCCCAGCCGCCCGGTCGAGCCCCCGTCCGTCACAGCTGAAATCGAAGGTCTCTTACCCTGTCAATATCATCGAACAGCCATCAATAAACCATGACAACTACCTGAAGCAATACGAGCTGTCACACGAAGCTCGAACTTCACTAACATCACATATTCACAGTACAGATCCGTGTTTTAGGGTTGGGCATTGACAGTTTCGCCGAGGCGGCGTCCTCACAGTCGGTCACTCACTCCGCGCGCGTGGAGCCCTGCACGCGTCCGTGGCATGGCGTGCTCCTCGTGCTAGGTATCGACCGTGCGCCGGCCGCGCGCCGCCTAGCGACTGACGCGCGAGCGATGCGCGCGCAACGCCCCGCGCCCGGACGTCGCTCACCCGCGCAGGGCCGCCGCTCCCGTCACGCCGGGCAAACATCGCCCGTACGAGGCGACGCCGCCCAAAGACCTGCGACTTTTGCGTCACTTTTGCCGCTCGACTACCTCCCTTTTTCGCACGCCCACGTCCAACTTTTAGATGTTTGTTTCAACGTAAATTGCCGTCTATAGATTTGGATAGTCATTTCGTTTTAACTGACTTGCCTTTTCCAAAATACCAAATCTCATCAACTTTTAAAAACCAATCGAATCCCTGAAATTCGAAAAAGAACACGCTGAAATTGAGCTAATTGACTTAGCCTCTGGTCTGATTTAAAAAACAAAAGAAATTCGCTGGCTGAACGTCAAAATTTTTAAATTTGAAAAGGGAACGCGCGATGTTCTGAGCAGCGAAAAGTAACAGCAACTGGATCAAGTGACGGCTCAGGCCCGTCACGTCGTATCGCCTAGCTCCGACAACCCTGCGAGGCGTTGCTCCCATGTTTATTTTCGGCAGCGGCCGCGGTGCCGAGAGCGCCGCGTGCCCGCCCGTCACCATGGCAACGCGCCCCAGACGCCGCCGAAGCCTCCCGACGCTCCCCGAACGCCCCGAACGAGCTGAAGGCGAGCTAGACCTGGGTTTTTGAAAACAGGATCGCCTAACCTGGTTTCATGCTCTTGAGCCTATTGAGTGGCTAATTGCGCCTATGCTACGTTGTGTGCGGGTAGAGTACCTACTTAATTCGAGCCTCTGTTGAGAGTTTCAAAGGAAAAGATTGTATTTTACCTAAAGCCTCGCCGATTAAAGTACCGACTTACTCAAGTACCTAATTGGCCGGTGGGGTAACTAAGAAAGAGGTAATCTTTTATAAGGAAATCGTTGATGAGACGAGGGACTATGCCGACAATTTAACGTTAATTTATTTCTTAACCTTGGGTATATAAATTGGTATAATGTGCGCAATAAGCAATGCTTGTTTCTTTCATGTCATACTTAATTACCGAATGTCTATGTCAGATACATAATAGGTAGTACAGCTAAGTCACATTTAGAATTGAAACAATAATCTCTTATTGGATAGCCCCGTTATTCAAGGAATACAAGTATAAAACCCGTACATAAACAAAGTCGTCAACGTTTGTTAATTATCTATTAGAAGATTAGTTGTTTGAACTAAGTAGGTAAATAGGTATTGTAAATAGCTTCCAATATTTCATTATAATTTTATACATGTCATATAAAAATAATAAAAAATCATCACAATCATCATCAATCACATTAATGTATGAAAAATCGTTGTTAGCCAGATTTTAAAGCATTTTAGATAGTATCGCTTCCAAAAGCCTAAAACTTTATTTTGGCGCCCAACGTGGCGCGCGGTCGCTCCAATCCCCGGATCAGGCAATATTACGTTGTCGATATTCGTGACATAATAGAATGTCCGTGATGTCTCACAAATGGTATAAATCGGGAAAACGTTTACAATAAGCTGTTACAGTTTGTTTATTATGGTAAATATCCGTGTTTTGCTTGTGTTTTATTGTTTCATATGTATATCATTACGTTACATGGACCATTTAATGTAAAATTAACAGTTTTTTAAAGAAAATATTACAAACATGATGATCATACCCATAATATGATTTTAATAGGAATGCTCTGAAATTTCTTATTTTTCTTTCGGGTTTTTTTTACGATTTTTCCTATTGCTCTTAAAACAATCATTTTAATAATTTTTAAAAAATAAGAATACTTATTAATTACTAGCAGAACTTAACTATTAGAAATATTACGTCGCATATAGAATCAGTCGGCATCAATTCTACTTATACCTAAATTATATGTGAGTGTAATCTTAGGTAATATGTATAGTCGAGGTCAGACTTGTTTCGCTTGTTAATCTTTGAAGTCCTTACCTAATTACTTACTCAACCGATCACTAGAAACAATACAAACGGGACTAATCGCGATATGTACACGAGTACTTGCAGCTTGACATTTCGACAGTGTTGCAACGACTGTGGCCACAAGCGGATGGAGCCGGCTCTTTCTGAATCCGGTTACGGCATTATCATTTCTAGTGATACTACAACGCGAAAGTTTAAAATCATATACTCAACCGAGGGTTGAGTATATGATTTTAAACTTTCTAGGGTTTCAGGAAAGGATATAGAGCCTACATATAACACAAAAATATTGGATACCTACCTACAGATAGCGCGCGAGTTGAATGCAGTCGCACCCTAAGACGAGACATACCTACTTGAGCTCTGCATTCAACTCGCGCGCTATCTGTAGGTACTTATTATTTCCGAAGGCTCAAAGATCTATATAACGCAAGCGAATCTGGAAAAAAGTTATTTTTATGTACTTAGTTGGAACTTGAAGAGTATTGCATAGTATAGTCTAGTTAAGTGACTATTCTAAAATATTGACACTTGTTCAACTCCCCCTACTTTAAACGAACCCCTACGAAAGCACAATATCTGCTAAAAAGGAACTACCACTTCTTTCCCTAATTACAATAATTAGGTAGTTCAAAAGCGTTTTTGATTACCACTTCACTCTAAACTGTTTGCTATCGCAGACTTTATTTCTTCCTCCTCGTCCCTGATTCAACGCAACTTGCTACCTCGTTGCCCCAGAATTAATCCACCAAAGTTACGATTTGACTGTTTTTAACTCGGCGCCCCGACTGCTAATCGCCCAACATTGCTTGATTCGAAGTTCCGAGCTCAGCTTCTAAGCAGTATTTTAATTACAACTAAGATTTAAGTATCTTGCTTCCCCGGCGATTTTGCCTTTGCGAAACAGTTTATTGATTGCACTTTAGAAGTACCTACGAGTTATTTACTACAGTCACTTTTAAAGTTATTACCTACGAGCGTTTTAGCTAAATACGGTATAAATAAATAAAATAATTGTTTCGTATTCAGATACAATATTCATTAAAGATGCCTACGACGCGTGTATGGTAAATTATGGCATTAAGCGACACTACCATGATACAAATAAAAAAAAATACAGATCAAATTAAAATAAGTCAGTCATTTTGACTGGCTCGATCGCACTCGGTAGTGATCCTGTCTTAAGCGCCAAGAGTTGTGGGTTCCACTTAGGACAAAAATTCGTATGCTGCATAGGTACTTATGTATAGTTGTTCTGTGTCTGGCTTAATTCATCTTTAAGTAGGTATATAAGTATTTGAAAAACCACTGTTCCTTAAGACATGTGTTAAAATTACATAAATCGGAATCATATCAATGTTAATGAAGTTGTCTGATGTATGATAATTATCTTTCGTAAATATATTGAGGTTAATAATAACTTATCAAACCATCACACTGTATAATAAAATGTGTGAATTTATATAAACATCAAGTCTGCGTGTCACAACACCCACTCTCAATCATGCGTACAATATTAAACAACGCCATCTAGTAACTTTTTTATATACTATTCAGTCGGTTCTCTCTGCCTACACCGCTAAGGGAGGGGCGTGAAGTTTAGTTAGTTTAATTATTTAGCCGGTGTAGTTGCCATGTATAATTTATAATAATATTAATAAACAATATGTAACAAGAAATGAAATAATAAAATACTCGGGTTTTCAATTTCGGTTTCAAGCTTTTTTTTTTTTAAGTTACTCCTGTTTTTAAACAATTTCAGAACGTATCTATTCACTGCTCAGTTTCACTGTCACTGTTCCTAAACTGTCAATGTCAAAAGCGTAAATTGAGGTTATAATCTAGGAATCGTATTTGAAGAATGGTTTTATAATATAAATTTCATTATTTCTAAGAAATAACAATGTCGGTAATACGAGCTGGGTTACAAAAGATTACTAATGTTCTTAGAAATGGTCCAGGTTCGTAGTAGCTAGAAAGTTAAAATTTTTAGCGTGCTACCCTCTGACCGTGCCTTGTATTTACAAAAACAATATATGTAAGTAATTGTTGTTTCAGGGGGCATATTATCCAGATTCATCACAAATGTAGCTCCTGTCGAAAATAAAGCTCCACAAGAAACGCAAAAGGATGTCATAACGACTTGCAACAAGTTAATTGATGAAAGAGCCACCAGGAGTTTTGCTATAGTTCATCTCCTAGGAAAACAGTGGCGCGTTACTGATGGGGATTTGTTAGTCGTTGAAGGATATTGGCCGCCAAACATAGGCGACCAGATAAAGTTAGAAAAGGTGTTAGTTGCTGCTACTAAAGACTTCTCCCTTATTGGAAGGCCTGTAGTTCAGCCAGGTTTGGTTGATGTCACTGCTACAGTAATTTCTAAAGGACTATCTCACACAAGAACCCACTTCAAAAAGAAGAGGAGGAAGCAGTTCATGCGCATTAACTTCCAAAGAGCCCAACAAACCATTCTGAGAATAAACTCAGTTGAAATCAAAAACAAGATCAATGAACAACCTGATAATGTATTTTAAGTTTCGTTTGTGCAAGTAGATAATAAAAAATAGATTTTAATACATATATCAACTGTTTTATTTATTTTTACATTATCAATTATATTACATACATATCTATATAATCAGACCACAGTTTCAAGTTATATTTATTATTCAATTTATCCAGCAGTCAACTTTCAAATGTAACATTATCACAGTAATCCTGAAAAGTCTTTTTATGTTCTTCTTTTAGAAATCTTTTCATGCCTTTGAATAAATAAAACATCTTCCTATTTTCAAACAAATTTTTCAAGATTAGTACAAACTTTGAATAGTCTCCATCATTCTTGTAACTTGAAATTGATGTTTGAAACAATTTATATTCATCTGCTTGTAATAACACTTTGATCTCCTTAACAAAATCTATTAATGAATTTGGAGCTACCTTTTCTATAACTTGTTCTTTTCTATCACCATTTTCTAGATTATCTTCAAAACCAAAGGGTTTAATTTTTAACTTTTTCCTTTTAGCTGTGGAAACTATGCTGGATTCCTCTACATTCCTCTTATGAATTGAGACCAATGATTGTGTAGAACTTTGTGACGAGTCTTTGCTGCTATCTAGAGCACTGAATAGATCTTTTGCTTGTTTAGGCTTGAACTCATTCACATATGTGGATGCTTGAGCATTCTTATAAAAGTCCATTGAAAAGTCAGCATACACCTCATTTGAATTAGGGTACTGGCTCACTGACTTCTTATTGCCACCTTTGTTTATCACTCTGGCATTAGTTGTTGGGAATAAAACCCCACCAATAGTTCTAGTCTCATACTCCTTTGATCCTTTATTAACCTCATCGAGAAGTAATGGTTTTAACTTTGGAGAAGGTAGAGTAGCCTCTGCAGTTTTGAAAAATCTGCAAATCTCACTCACAGTTTCCCCAAATTTATTTGATACATTTATGTAGTCTCTCAACCAGGCTGACAACTGACCTTTCAGTTTAGGACTGTTAAACCTGCTATCACAAAGCAAAATAGCCCCATAATCATTTTTATGCCTGATGACTCTTCCTATAGCTTGATTCACAGCCCTTGTAGCTTCTAAGGAGTACCACTCATCTCCTGATAAGAAATCCTTGTTATTTATTCTTAGTTCTTCCAAATACTTCTTTTTCAGAATGATTCTAGGATCTTTCAGAGGTGGAAAAGGCAATCCAGTAATAATCACAGCTCTTCCATTCATGTCTGCAAAATCTAAACCTTCAGAGACTTTGCCCCTGCATACTGCCATAAAACAAGCTCCTTTAGTACTGGGATCACTAATTTTCCCATAGAAGTCACTGATGATAGCATTGAAAGTATCCTTTCTTTGGGGCTCAACAAATATAGGCTTAATGTTGTTTATACTCGACCATATCCCCTCTGCTTGCCATGCTTCTTGACATTTTGTCATAATGGGATATGAAGGGAAGAACACTAAAAGCCCATCAGGTACAACTCGAGTAAAACTCAGAATTGTCCTGCCTAGAGATGAGATATACTTGGGATTATTTCTGTTCTGGAAATTGGAATTCAATGGAGTTGTATCAGGTCCTTGACTTACAATTTTGACACAAATCTGATTGCTTTTAACTATATGGGGATTCTCTAATAGGACACCAATGGGAATGCCCAATTCTGATATCAATGGTTTCAATGGTGCTAAGGTACCACTAGTTAGAATGATGCTCCTCACATTCTGATCTAATAATTGTTTCATGCCAAACCCTGGGCTAAAGCACCAATAGCTAAGTACCCTCTCAGCAGATTTAGAGTTGCCAACTTTAAGAGCACCCCAGCTGTCAGACTTCTTATTCTTTTTCTCTTCAATTTGAACATGTACTTTGTAACACATTTTGACTCTTTCTTTATAAGTGTGTGTTGTGCCGCTAAATACCACATTAAGTAAATCAACAAACTTTTGCAATCCTACTCCTTTGCGTTGAAAGGGTGAGGCGCTTGCAGTAGAGAGGTATGTAACAAGATTTCCAAGTAAAGTTATGACAGCCATTTGATTATGGTCCTTGATTTCAGCTTTAGCCAGAAGCTCAAATATAAATCCACCAGGGAAAGTTGAACCTTCACTGCCCACATTTATTTCATCTATAGCTTTCTCTAATGCCAGCATCATTTCTTTCAACGCACACAAGTCTTCACATGTGAAATCCTTTGGCTGAGTATTATCAACACTTGCATCCAGCTCCTCAGTATTTTCACTAAAAGATCTCATCACATGAGTTATTTCCTCAATGCATAATGCCACATCTGTACTCCTGATTTGTAAGGAAGCTGACTCTTCACACATTTTCTCAACATTATGTGCCTCATCAAGTATAATAATGTTGTTCATTAACTCTATGCCATTAGCCTTCCTTGACTTAGGGTCCAGCAAATAATTATAAGGCATGAATATTATATCTGCATCAGCCTTTAGCTCTTTCGACAAATAGTAGGGACAGCATTTCAGCTTTTTACCAGCCGCCACAAGATCCTCAATATCCAGTATCTCATCACCCTTCACAGATCTGTCTTCCTTCTTAGAATCAACATTGTTGTAAAAATAACAAGTTTTGGACTTCACCTTCAACTGACACATGTGAACTTTGTTCATATTGTTTGTCTCTTTAGAAACCTCAGGGTGTATACACATCTGGTCTCTGGAGCCCAGTACTGTTGCCTTGACATGTCTATAGCTGGACCTCTTCAGTTCTTGCATAGCTTGTGTTAGCTGGGAATGTGTGCGTGATGAATAAATTATCTTCGGCATACCCCAAGAGGTAGTGTCTTTCCCTTTACCAGCGCCTGATTTCAAATTGTCTCTGAGGGCACCACTGAATCCGGCTCCACTGTGATCGGAGAAATTCCCTACTTGAGCATTCATTTGCAACTGGGCCTTCTTAACTAATAACCAAGCTAATGAAGAACATAATAAGCTTAATGTCTTGCCAGTGCCTGTGGGAGATTCCAGTAGAGCATGTGTGTTGTTTTGAAGGCTTTCTATGACCCGTTCCATATACGCCTTCTGCACATCGTACGGTTCGAATGGGAAGTTTACAGGTATCCCTGCTATCATTACTTCCGGCATCTTGGATTGCAGTTTATAACTAGGTATTTAAGATAAGTTATTTATATTCAAAAAACGTATATTACATTATATACAGTGTTTTCTTTCGATTCGGTCAGTCGGTCGTCAGCTGACATATTTGACTTTGACAATCCAATTTTACCGCCAAAATTACGATTTATTCGTTCGTGTAATATTTAATATTGTAAATCTTATGAATTTAAACTCATAAATAAATCTACTTATAAATCCAATCGTACCAAAATAGTAACCACAATTATTAATGCTAAAATAAAATAATGCCTTCAAACGATATCAGACTACCTATTCGTATTTCGTAAATATGCAAATAATTTTCCATACATTGAACGCACGCATTCAAATTTAAAATAAATCCTTCGTTTCGTTGCACATATTCAGTTATTTTAGATATATTTCATTAAACATTCAATTTCAATAAATTTAACTAGACAAAAAATAGTAGAATCCAATTGTAATAAATACAACACTCTCTTTTGTACCTTTAATTCTAATTAAAAGAGTAAAAATAAGGAAATCGTCTGATTGTATTGCAATTAAGACTGGCAGTAAACTTAGAATACGTAAAATGGAAGCTAAATGTCAATTGCGTGTAATAAATGACAGCATAACCTCTTTACAATAGCCCCATTGAATTCAAAACAAAAAATAACTTTTGGTTGCAGATGAGAAAAAACATCTAAAAATGTTAATATCAGTGGAACAGTTATATACTTCGGTTGCGTGCAACCGGACCCCCGAGATAACCGACTGGAACAGCGATGGACTTATTTGTTTTGGTGCCACAAATGCTGTTGTTATTTACAATACGGTATGGATTTATTAAAATTTTCTTTTAAATTACACTTCAAATTCACATTTATATTTTTACAACAATGCGAAAAAAATAATCATTCTCTGTTTTAAAAAATATATAGAACCAATATTTTTTTAAATAATCATATATGCATAGCTAAGTATTTATATTCTGTATCAATGTGGAAAATTATAATTCATATTTATTTTAGTTCTAGAAATGAAGTTAAGTGGCGTAAAGTTCTGTTGTTGATGTTTCATAGTGAATTGTTGATGTTCTAGAAACATAACTATTAAACTTTTAAAACAAATTGTTTAATTTTGAAACATTTCTCACGAAATCTTAGCAGATTTACTACGCCAATAAGATAATCGTTTGCTTCCATTATAATAATGACCGGTTCGATAGTGCATTTAGTAGTGACCTTGCCCCAGGACAATCATTTGTGTGATGAATACTTGTGTTTTTTCTGTGTCTGAGTGTTAATATTCAATATTTAAGTTTATATATTTGTAATACTACTGCTGATTCTGATATGTGTAACAAGTGCATAAGCTTCATACTTCACAGTCAGATCAATGTATGTATAATAATTCCTGCTTTTGTACTCAATAAAAAATTTGATGTTCACAGAATCAAGTAGGCGGAGACCCTCTCACAGTACTCGCTCATCACATTTCGCAAGTGAACTCAGTAAAGTGGCTGTATAAACCAGATGGCACATGCTCAGAATTTGTTTCGTGCTCTGCTGACAAGACAGCAGCCATCTGGACGTTTAACGGGACAACATGGGAGGTTACGAGCAAGCTCACAGGGCACACTGATGGTGTGACCTGTGTATTTGGAATCTATACAGGAGATGACTTAGTGGTCTATACAGGATCCATAGATTCTACTATTAAAGTTTGGCAAAGAAAGAATGGTAAGTTAAACATATATGTATTGTAAATAAGTTATGTATTACATCATTTTTATTCTAATTTTCATAAATCGAAATTAGCCATTCTCGCATTTATATTATTATTTAGATTATGAGTAACAATATTTTTATCCAACTTCAAAAAAATGTGGAGGTTCTCAATTTGACAGATTTTTTTTGTTTGAATATGGCATTAAAATAGAGAACAGTAACACCACCTGCATCAATTGAAGGATCAATTTATTTCATCAATCTATACATATAAATAATGATGTGATCTAATCAATAAACTAAAACAAATATTACCATAGTATCAATATTCCAGGTGAAACCACTCTGAAACAAACAATCAGCCTGAA
The DNA here is from genome assembly GCA_951394215.1 of Glyphodes perspectalis. Lineage (NCBI taxonomy): Eukaryota > Metazoa > Arthropoda > Insecta > Lepidoptera > Crambidae > Glyphodes > Glyphodes perspectalis. The sequence goes on along the minus strand of OX596203.1, from coordinate 816,222 downwards.
CTACGGCCTTTGCCTAACATTCCACGCTCACCTGCTGCCTGGTGTAGACAAGCCGGTCCTATTCTGTGCTCTGGACGACCACAAGATACACATATTTGCTGGAGATGAGGAGTACCACAGGGTACACACATTGGTTGGCCATGAGGACTGGGTGCGGGGACTTGATGTATTAGATGTTGGTAAGTGGAATTTAATTGGAGTTAATTACATTATCACCTAGCTTTATGTTTCACTTACCCAGGCAACCAAACCATTGGCATGCATGCTGTATTTGGTGCATTAAATAAAATGTAGGGCTTGCATTTCCTATGACCATTTTGTTTCACTTTATGAAACAATGATTTTCGTTTCTTTCTACTGTTGGTATGTGAGAAATCGAAAATAAAAATATTGCCTATGTGAATTTCGAAGTCCGAAAAAAATATAAACTAAAATATTTCTATACTGACAATTCATCAAAATTAGTTTGGGCATTCTATATAAAAATGGAAAATGCAAACAACACAAACATTTGCATTTATAATATTAGTAAGGATTTCTAGTTGGAATCTGCTTAGATCATGGCCCTAGTTTTAGATTCTATGTACTCTTAGTTTGTAGACTGCTCTGTAGGTCTAGTGGTAGCATGCCCCGCCTTAGGACCTAGAGCTTAGGTCGGTCAAAAATTTGTGGCCGGGTATTTCAATGTTGAAATTACTCAGTAACAGCCCTGAGTCCGGAAATTAACGGTTTAACTGCCCCGGTGCCTCGGAAAGCATGTTGCCTTCGTAAGCCGTTGATCCTGCAACTGACCTCTCTTCGGTCATGTCAAATTGCCGTTTCACCGGACTATGAGAGTAAAGGAATAGAGAGTGCACCTGTGTTTGCGCACACACTTGTGCACTATAATATCTCCTGCGCAGTTGGCTAATCCTCGTTGAGATTGAACGCCGTGACCGATATTGGTTAAGAAAACATTTTTATTACTATTATTTACACTTAAATAGACAACTACTCAAAAAGGGCAATGGAAGCATTTTCACTATATTTCTTTCTTTGAACCCGCAGATAACACCACAATCATACTAGCATCAGCATCCCAAGACACATATATCCGCTTATGGCGTATCCAGCAGCATGAGGAAGTCACATCCTCTACGGAGATCAGGGTGGAGGAAAAGGTTGTTCCACGCGCACGGGCGCGACTGGGCCGTGAAGCTGGACGCCGTGCTGGCCGGCCACGAAGGCTGGGTGTACGGAGTGCAGTGGCATCCGTATGCCGTGGATCCAGGTAAAGCTTGGGAATCCTTATAATCTACTCTCATCTCGATCCAACTTCGTTTGGGTTGGTTTTCCTAGAATCTGAATGCGGGCTGCATTCAGACTGGGCAGACATCTACTGGGTAGGTACAACTGGGAGTCTAAATCAGACTGGGACAATCAAACCTTTATCTTCCTTGTGTTATGTACGGTACTTAGTAGGGGTCCGCTTAGACCATAGGCTCTCAACCGTTTTTGGGTTACTGCCCCCTTTATAAGAAAAAAAAAAAACATCCAACGCCTTTACATAATATACCAATTTCATGTCTATATAACGTAGGCGGTTACAAAATACATATTATCTGTTGATAATAATATACACAACGTCGCAACGTTTTCGCTGCGCACGCGTACCGTGTTCGCTAAGCCTTCGCTCCGCTTTGGAAACGCTCGTTAATCGTCAGTATGATAAAGCCCTGAACAGAAAGTCTGAAATTTGTATTGTGTGTGTTTATGTATATGTCCATCACAATAGAAAAAAAAACTACAATCAGTTTCGTATTTCCAGAAACAAACAAAAAGGTGGCCGTATACCGGCTGCTCTCGTCGTCGCTGGACAAGACGCTGATCGTGTGGGAGGCGGCGGGCGCGGCGGGCGCGTGGGCGGAGCGCGTGCGCGCGGGCGAGGTGGGCGGGGGCGGGCTCGGCTTCTACGGGAGCCGCTTCGGGCCGGCCGGGGACAGGTTCATGGGACACGGGTACAATGGCTCGTTCCACATATGGAAACTGAATAAGGTGCGTTGATTTTCGTTTACATTGTAGTTTTTTTAATATATTTGACAAGCTGCCTATGTTTTTAAGGACCTTTATAAATAATAAATAATAATAATAATAATAATGTCAGACATCATATTCATTAGTCTGATTACAAAATTAGTAATTTAGGAACTTGTGCTATGTATATCAGATCCTTCGTTTACAACTAAATACACTTGTATCAGATTTACAAGACCCGTCTGCGGTGGTTAAGAAACAAGCAAGACCAACTTATTTGATCAGTAAGGGTGGTGCTGGCTACTCCCCTAGAAAAGCCATATATGTATTATTTATGACGAATTCGCATATGATCAAACGATATCACAATAGGCTGTTGAAAAATTTTTGGAATTGATTTCGTTCCATAGATTGACCCTATATAAACACGAAAATAATAATTTCATGAAAAAATACGTAATATTTAAAAAAAAAAACGTAATCAAAATGAGTTTTTAGAATTCCTGCCAAAACGCGTGACTATGATTACGTCACAGACCTCTATACCATCTCGCGCTCTGTCAAAGTTAACCTGATCAATGATACTTATATAGCTTGGGTATGACAATTGAGTTAGCTTGTTTACCGGTCAGTGACGTCATTGCGCTTTGACGGGCGTTCGCAGTCACGTGATAATGGGTATTAAATAACGCAATTTAAATTCGTTTTCTGTAATATATGACGAATCAATATATATCATTAAAATGTTATTATAGGTTAATAGGTTTTTAAATACTGTTTTTAATGTATAAAACATAATTTTACATGAATTGGTAAGATGTGTCAACATCCCTATTACAACAAATTATTTGGATCTAAGGACCTTTGTTAAGATAACTCATAATATAATTAAAAAGGAATACATCCAGGAGGATTCCAAAATATATTTCACTCATAAAAGATTGTGGTATGAAAAAGGTTGATGAAAAGCCCTTGAGGTATAGAAATATCAACCTAAAGACAATTATTGGACATTATTGGACAATATCGCATCAGGAGACGGAGCATTGGGAGCCTCAAGTGGTGTGCGGGGGGCACTTCGGCGAGGTGGAGGACGTCAGGTGGGAGCCGCGGGGCCGGTACATCATCAGCGCCTCCGCCGACCAGACCACCCGGCTGCACGCGCCCTGGACCAGGAATGGTAAATGGAAGCTTAAATAGTAGTGTTGCGTTTTTCAACCTGCTATCTGTCGATGTCTGGCTCGGGGCTGAAAATGTATTTAAAGGCTGCCTGTCCACCTGAGCGGAGCGAGGCAGCGAAGCGTAGAAATTGACGGCGTAGAAATTAACCAATAAGATTGCACAAAATCTCCGCTCCTCTTTAGTAAACGTTTTCTATTAGTGGATTTTTAACTCGCTCACCTCTCAGCTACCTCGTTCCGCTCCGGTGGACAGGCAGCCTAAGGGGTCTGCTCTGATGCGCGGTATGTTTTAGAGGGATAAAAAATAACGCTAACGGATATGACTTCTCCCACAGGGATGTATGTATTTTAAAATATGATAAATATTATTCTACAGAATAATATTAATACATTTAATAATGGTAAAGGCGCAGTGTCGTGGCACGAGGTGTCGCGCGCGCAGGTGCACGGCTACTCGCTGGCGGCGCTGGCGCCGCTGCGCGCGGCCTGCTTCGCCTCCGCCGCCGACGAGAAGGTGCTGCGGGTCTTCACCGCGCCGCACAACTTCCTGACCAACTTCCGAACTATCACCGGGGAAGACCTGGATGATGACGGCGGTGAGAGTTGCATTTGTGTCGATGGTTTTTTTTCAGTACGGGAGCAGTAGCCGATTAGTTTTGCCAAATTCCCCTGGACTTGGGCAAAGTAATACTAGAAAATAATCTTAAAAACAACTCGCTGATTGTAGATTTTTTCTTGTAGAGAAGTAGGAAAGCAGAGACGAGTTAGTGTTGACTGATCCAGTGGGTTAAACTACTGGATGAATGGTAAATGTCATTTGAACTCTGGGTTTAGAATTCTGACAAAGATGCACTTTGATCGGAACTTTGAGTTTTAAAATAGGGACAGCGACGATGAACCACGCAAATCGGAATATGCAACAACACATACAGATCAGTAAAAGGCTTCTAAAGATGCGAGCGAGCATAGTAAGCTGCCACCGTCATCGTAGACCCACAGGTTGAATTAAATTCGGGCTCAAACCAGACGAAATAGCAGGTTCATCGTATACATTGACTGGCTCGATGGCGCATTCGGTAGTGACCCTCTACCGAATGCTCCATGCGCCAAGAGTTGTGGGTTCAATCCCCACCCAGGACAAACATTCATGTAATGAATATTGTGTTTGTTCTGTGTCTGGGTGTTAATAATGAATATTTAAGTATATGTAGTACTTACTTTTTTTCGATTTTCGACCAGCCCACGTTTATTTTTGGTTGAATGTGGTTAAAGGGGCATGCTGTCCCTTTGACTCTGCCCACCCCTTCGGGAATTATGGGCGTGATGTTATGTATGTATTTAAGTGTATATTTGTAATACCACTGTTGATTCTGATATCCGTAACACAAGTGCTTAAGTTACTTACCTCGGAGTCAGATCAATGTATGTGATGTAGTGTATAAATAAAAAAATTAAAAATTATGCATCAAATACAGTTAAAAACCTTAAGCAAATAACCTCCAAGCAGTATGTTTTAATCGCAATGTTTGTCTGCGTGTAGAGGCGGCGTCCGCCCCCGAGGGCGCGTCGGTGCCGTCGCTGGGGCTGTCCAACAAGGCCGTGTTCCGCGACGCGCCCGCCGACCCCGACGACTGCTTCGTGCCCGTCACGCTCACAGGTACCCACCATGCGACATGCGACTGGGATTGCAATCCAGGGGCATTTTCTGCTGGATCCAAGCAGAGCTAAAATTGCGCAGGACCCAGTTGGATTGCTATATCCAGCGGTATTTTCTGCTGGATGCTGCAGAGCTAAAATTATGTTGGACTTAGCTGGATTGTTGCAAGTCGCTGGATCACCAGATCTCAAAACAAATAGGCAGATATTCCGTTAGGGGAAGGGTTTTTGAGGCTCTGATCCTCATCAACGAGATAATAGTAGTGGTCCGGGCGTTAGGGTTAAATTCTTAGACCAGGTCTGAAAGTGAAGAGTGCTCGAAAGAGCTGACGGTTAATGATGTTGCGTGTGCGCAGAGCCGCCGACGGAGGAGACGCTGATGCAGAACACGCTGTGGGCGGAGGCGCACAAGCTGTACGGGCACGGCTACGAGGCGTTCGCGCTCGCCGCCGCCGCCGACGCGCGCCTGCTCGCCTCCGCCTGCCGCGCCACCTGCGCCGACCACGCCGCCGTGCTGCTGTGGTACGACAACCAGCGCCGTCTGCCTACTTGCCGCTCCCGTGGGAATACGGCCTTAAAATATACCTGTCGCTCCCTGATAAAATGAATTTCCATTGAAGAAAGAATTTTTTCAATCGGTCCAGTAGTTTCAGAGCCTATTCAATTGGATAAACAAACAATCATTTCCTTTCTATATCTGAGTCTACCCCTCCAAAGAGTTGGTCTTTCATGTATTTTGGCTTCTTTATGCCTCCAGGACTTTCATTGAATGAAACATAGCAGCTGTCAAATGCTGTAAATATACATAGGCTAACATTAGCCATAAAACTACTCTTAGGTCTTAGCCAAGTCAAGTCAAGTCAAAATATTCTTTATTTATATAGGTTTCAAAGAAACACTTATAAATCGTCAAAAACAGTTCAAAGAGATATGATTCTACCACCGGTTCGGAATGTTGCATCTACTAAGAAGAATCCGGCAAGAAACTCGGTAGTTACTTTTTTCAACAACAGTATTAAACAAAGCTATAAGAATCATATTTAACTTTGAACCATGTTTCAGAGTGGGCCTGGTGTGAAATAAGATATTAAAAATTTATAATTACTAAGAAAAGTCCAGGTATACGGCTAGCCGTATACCTATCCGCCTTTAACACATAGTAAATAAAAGCTAATATCTCATCCCATCTATCAGGGAAACAACAACTTGGCAACAAATACAGAAACTGGTCTCCCACCAGCTAACCGTCACCCAGCTGGCCTTCTCGCCTGACAGCCAAAACTTGGTGTCAGTATCGCGCGACCGAAGATGGACCCTATACAGACGGCGGGAAGGCTCAGATTTGTTTGACATCGCCGCCAGTACCGACAAAACGAATGGCGTGCATACAAGGATCATATGGTGCTGTGCGTGGGCGCATGATAATAGCATGTTCGCGACTGGCTCTAGAGATGGGAAGGTGAGTTATGTTATTTTATGAATATTTTCGTCTCAAATACTGTTGTCACTATACACAAACAATATTTGTCCTTAAAGTATATTCCAAAAGCGCCTGAACTTATCTAGTTCATCAATATTTGACATTTAATTTAAGGCCACGCTTCCATAGATTTCGTATGGCGTTGACACGCCTGGGTGCTTAGACAAATGCGCGCGAGCGATTCCATAACCAACTTCGCGAACGCTCGTATCGCGCCAGACGTATTCGGGTGGTCAAATCGGGAACTAACTCCCGAGGTCCGCACTGAGTTCTTAGTAAACAAGTTTGTGGCGTGATACGAGCGGTAGTGAAGTTCGTTATGGAATCGCTGGCGCGCATTGGCTAAGCACCCTACTCATCGAGCTATTTAATGGTTTTAGAATAATTTTAAATCGAATTCTACAAACTACTGGAAACGACTTATGAATAACTAATAAATAAGGTGTTTATTGATAACAGATATTGTTAAATTGTATGTGTATGCATCAACAATCAACTTCCCCATAGACATGGAGTTTTCACACCATAATAATTGGTTAATTTAGATTACAATTGGCATTCATTTCACATTTTAATAATTTAACATCCTTATTACACTTTATTGTTATCGCTCATTACTTTCAGATCTGCGTATGGGCGAAGACAGAATCTCCCCAGCCCTCCTCCCTCAAGGACTACGCCCTCCTTGGGTCGAATCTAGAGGTGAAGGGTGCGTCGGTGACGGCGGTGGCCTTCGCGCCGCTCCTGCGGGACGGGTGCAGGCTGCTCGCCGCCGGGTTTGAGTCCGGACGGATCGCGCTGTACAGTTACTCGTCAGCAGGGTGGAGCTTGCTGTACGAGTTAAATAATAGGTGGGTGATCGGTATTAGCATCATATTGGGACCGTTCTAGAATTATATGAGCACCGAGGGGGTGGAGACTTTGATTCAAGGTTGGAACGGGGTGTATACAGGCCCATTCTCGACAATCTTCTATATTTTGAGCTTCTTGCGTCTTTTGCTGGTGGGAGCCTGCGCAGGTCCGACTGGCAACTGCAGGTTAGGCAGATCCTAACCTGCAGTTGTATGTTGTATGTTATCCCAAGTAACACAGATAGCAGTATAAGGTCTTAGTAACAGCAAACCCGGGAGCGATAAGCTTAAAAAGCTGTTGATTAATGTCTGAGTAAACGTGTACTCAGCTCTTATTCAAGCAAATTGGGCACACTTTTAAATGCTTTAATTTGAATAATAGCAATATAAAATCTGAGTAGTAGCAATGTAATTGTCCACATAGCTTAATAACGTCTGAAAAACGGCAGTCGTTACTTATACACAGATGTTTTATCATGTTTATTCAGATAAATATTTGTGGCTGTGATATTCAAAAACTACTCATCTATAAGCACATTTGTACCACACTATTTCAAACAAAATGTGTGTTTCCTTCAAGAAATTGTTGACATCATTAATATTTATTAAGATATTAATGTGGACGGAATGAATACTTGGAATTGTTAAGTAATTTTTAAAAATACGAGTTTTAGCTATTACACAAGTGAAATAATATTGCGCAAGTAATTTTGTCGTCAATAACGTATGTCCTGTAACTATTGGTTTTACGCGCCGCTTCAATATCGAAGTTTAATGATAGAAATAAGTTAATGTACAAGACAGAAATAAGGCAAAAAAAAACTTTTTGCGTAATTCCTTATTTTAGTGTTTTAAGAGTAATAATTAGTTTATGTATAATACTCGAATTTGTATCTGAATTAATAAAACACAGCATTTGATAGCAAAAACAATTCCAAAAACATTTTTTTTGGAGGTTATAATGGCGATTCCTATAAATCTGATTATTAGCTGCTCACGGAGCTGTTTTACCGAGCTGCTGCTGAATAATAGTTTTGACTCATCACATATTAAGCCTTTATTTGGCAAAGCGCGGTATGGCGGAATAATTTCTGAATAACAGTTGAGTATTTGTTCACATGTTTTATTAAACAGCTTATTAGGGTTCAAAACAGAACAATCAAAAACTAGAATTTCGTGGAAAAAAGATTAGGTGATCGATCGAACTTTATATATAAATAAAAATAAAAAAATTAAGCAAATGAATTAAAGCTATTTAGGTATACCAATCTAACGTAAAAAGGATGTAAAATATTTTTTTTGTTTTGTTTTATCTAGAAAAAAAGCTGTGGTAATCATGTTGTTTTTTTTTCAACTTACGTACCTATGTCTAGTTTGAGTTAACTACTCGTATGTACTGCATACCTTATTAAAATGCTAAAAAGGGAAAAGAAACGAGGTCTCTTTTGGTTCCCCATCTATTCTAATAATAATGTAGCAATTTTTCATTGTCTGAAAACAAACGGATATTATACCTACACTAGCTGTGCCAGCGGTGTCACCCGCGTTTATGGTTAATATTATATAGACTATTTCCGTCATACATGATTTCTATGTAACTTTAACCATTAAGGCTGCACACGCGACGGAAGCTTAAAAATGGAGTAACTTCTCCCGTTTTCCCAACATTTCCCGTCACTACTCTGCTCCTATTGATTGTAGCGTGATGAAAAGTATACTATAATCTGCCCAGGAGTATGAAGAATAATTGTAAAGTTTCGTTAAAATTCGTCGAGTAGTCTTTGTTTCTAAAAGGAACATACAGACATACAGACAGACAGACAGACAGACAGACAAACATTTTACTGATTGCATTTTTGGCATCAGTATCGATCACTAATCACCCCCTGATAGTTATTTTGAAAATATATTTCATGTACAGAATTGACCTCTCTACAGATGTATTACAAGTATAGATAAACGGAAACCTAAAACAAAATTAAACCTAGCTAGATAGATTAATTGCCCCCGAAACCCCCTACATACTAAATTTTATGAAAATTCTTGGAGCCGTTTTCGACATTCAGATTACAATATAGATAGGTATAGATACATTAGTTTTTTTATTTTAAGATACTTATTAATAATATCATAATGACACATAATTTGAGTATACTATACAAATTCAAAACCTCGGACACAACAAAAGGTAGATTTATACTACCGCATTGAATGTACTACAAATACAAAACGCTAGAATAAAATGATTCGGACCGCGCGTATTTTTGAATTCGTTAATATTCTCATCTGATTCATCTCCACTAGATGTCCCAAGTAACACAGATAGCAGTATAAGGTCTTAGTAACAGCAAACCCGGGAGCGATAAGCTTAAAAAGCTGTTGATTAATGTCTGAGTAAACGTGTACTCAGCTCTTATTCAAGCAAATTGGGCACACTTTTAAATGCTTTAATTTGAATAATAGCAATATAAAATCTGAGTAGTAGCAATGTAATTGTCCACATAGCTTAATAACGTCTGAAAAACGGCAGTCGTTACTTATACACAGATGTTTTATCATGTTTATTCAGATAAATATTTGTGGCTGTGATATTCAAAAACTACTCAGCTATAAGCACATTTGTACCACACTATTTCAAACAAAATGTGTGTTTCCTTCAAGAAATTGTTGACATCATTAATATTTATTAAGATATTAATGTGGACGGAATGAATACTTGGAATTGTTAAGTAATTTTTAAAAATACGAGTTTTAGCTATTATACAAGTGAAATAATATTGCGCAAGTAATTTTGTCGTCAATAACGTATGTCCTGTAACTATTGGTTTTACGCGCCGCTTCAATATCGAAGTTTAATGATAGAAATAAGTTAATGTACAAGACAGAAATAAGGCAAAAAAAAACTTTTAGCGTAATTCCTCATTTTAGTGTTTTAAAAGTAATAATTAGTTTATGTATAATACTCGAATTTGTATCTGAATTAATAAAACACAGCATTTGATAGCAAAAACAATTCCAAAAACATTTTTTTTTGAGGTTATAATGGCGATTCCTATAAATCTGATTATTAGCTACTCACGGAGCTGTTTTACCGAGCTGCTGCTGAATAATAGTTTTGACTCGTCACATATTAAGCCTTTATTTGGCAAAGCGTGGTATGGCGGAATAATTTCTGAATAACAGTTGAGTATTTGTTCACATGTTTTATTAAACAGCTTATTAGGGTTCAAAACAGAACAATCAAAAACTAGAATTTCGTGGAAAAATGATTAGGTGATCGATCGAACTTTATTATTTAACTACTACAGGTATAATGCAATCATTTCACTTAAATAAAAAAAAAAAAATTAAGCAAATGAATTAAAGCTATTTAGGTATACCAATCTAACGTAAAAAGGATGTAAAATATTTTTTTTTATTTTGTTTTATTTAGAAAAAAAAACTGTGGTAATCATGTTTTTTTTTTTCAACTTACGTACCTATGTCTAGTTTGAGTTAACTACTCGTGTGTACTGCATACCTTATTAAAATGCTAAAAAGGGAAAAGAAACGAGGTCTCTTTTGGTTCCCCATCTATTCTAATGATAATGTAGCAATTTTTCATTGTCTGAAAACAAACGGATATTATACCTACACTAGCTGTGCCAGCGGTGTCACCCGCGTTTATGGTTAATATTATATAGACTATTTCCGTCATACATGATTTCTATGTAACTTTAATCATTAAGGCTGCACACGCGACGGAAGCTTAAAAATGGAGTAACTTCTCCCGTTTTCCCAACATTTCCCGTCACTACTCTGCTCCTATTGATTGTAGCGTGATGAAAAGTATACTATCTGCCCAGGAGTATGAAGAATAATTGTACCAAGTTTCGTTAAAATTCGTCGAGTAGTCTTTGTTTCTAAAAGGAACATACAGACATACAAACAGACAGACAGACAAAAATTTTACTGATTGCATTTTTGGCATCAGTATCGATCACTAATCACCCCCTGATAGTTATTTTGAAAATATATTTCATGTACAGAATTGACCTCTCTACAGATTTATTATAAGTATAGATAAACGGAAACCTAAAACAAAATTAAACCTAGCTAGATAGATTAATTGCCCCCGAAACCCCCTACATACTAAATTTTATGAAAATTCTTGGAGCCGTTTTCGACATTCAGATTACAATATAGATAGGTATACAATAGTTTTTTTATTTAAAGATACGTATTAATAATATCATAATGACACATAATTTGAGTATACTATACAAATTCAAAACCTCGGACACAACAAAAGGTAGATTTATACTACCGCATTGAATGTACTACAAATACAAAACGCTAGAATAAAATGATTCGGACCGCGCGTATTTTAGAATTCGTTAATATTATCATCTGATTCATCTCCACTAGATGTGTAATCATCGTCACCCACACAGTCTGTATATGAAATTGCGGGTACGGAACACTCTTCTACGTACGATCGCACTTGACTGTTAAGGTTAGCTTGACCGCTTTCTTCCACAGCTAGTTTACTAAACACTATGCTGCCTACGCCCAACTTACAACAACTAACGTTTAATAAATATCTACAAATAAAGCAATATTCAGCATTCTTCTGTGTAAATACTGTTTAACTCACTTTAAAACTGCTAGTTTCGGTATAAGAATAGAAGTATGTGTAAGAGAGTTATAAACTATGTCTACATTTCTTTTATACCAATATAAGCTTAATTAGAACCCAGAAAATACTTTTTATCAGCAGCTGAATAATTCGCAAAATAAAGAACCTTATAAGATTTCAAAATAATATTAAAGCTGTTATTCAGATACAAGCATTTTAAAACCGAATTTTAACACTATTATTCAGCATCTAGTTGCTGAGGGTACTTTATACAGAATATAGCATTTTTAACAGCAATAAGCTTAATAATGTTTGTATAATAGTATTGTACATTACGTTTATTCAGCTTGTTATCTTTTAGCTTACTGTTATGCAAATTAAAGCTATGTGAAACTCTGTAAGCTTAGAAACGTTTGTGTAATATTGAGAATAAAAGTTATTACTAAGCCTTAAGAAAGAAGCCGAAATTATACAAATTTTACTAAGCTTAAAAAATTATAATAGCCGTAATACAACGTTAGTCAGAATTTAGCTATTTCCTTAACTGTAACACAAATGTTACGTAACTATTAACTGTGTTATGAGTCGCATTAGTACTGTTATCATGCTTGTGTGTTACTTGGGGTGTAATCATCGTCACCCACACAGTCTGTTTATGAAATTGCGGGTACGGAACACTCTTCTACGTACGATCGCACTTGACTGTTAAGGTTAGCTTGACCGCTTTCTTCCACAGCTAATTTACTAAACACTATGCTGCCTACGCCCAACTTACAACAACTAACGTTTAATAAATATTTACAAATAAAGCAATATTCAGCATTCTTCTGTGTAAATACTGTTTAACTAACTTTAAAACTGCTAGTTTCGGTATAAGAATAGAAGTATGTGTAAGAGAGTTATAAACTATGTCTACATTTCTTTTATACCAATATAAGCTTAATTAGAACCCAGAAAATACTTTTTATCAGCAGCTGAATAATTCGCAAAATAAAGAACCTTATAAGATTTCAAAATAATATTAAAGCTGTTATTCAGATACAAGCATTTTAAAACCGAATTTTAACACTATTATTCAGCATCTAGTTGCTGAGGGTACTTTATACAGAATATAGCATTTTTAACAGCAATAAGCTTAATAATGTTTGTATAACAGTATTGTACATTACGTTTATTCAGCTTGTTATCTTTTAGCTTACTGTTATGCAAATTAAAGCTATGTGAAACTCTGTAAGCTTAGAAACGTTTGTGTAATATTGAGAATAAAAGTTATTACTAAGCCTTAAGAAAGAAGCCGAAATTATACAAATTTTACTAAGCTTAAAAAATTATAATAGCCGTAATACAACGTTAGTCAGAATTTAGCTATTTCCTTAACTGTAACACAAATGTTACGTAACTATTAACTGTGTTATGAGTCGCATTAGTACTGTTATCATGCTTGTGTGTTACTTGGGATGTCAGAACATACAAGACAATCAACACAGCTGGTACGTTCTTTTTTACAAACAATATAAATCTTAAAAAAATTGATTTAATTATCTTTAATAATTATAAAATTTAATTTCAAGCTTATCCCTTAAAATATATTTTTTAAGTTTCCGTCCAACAAATTAATATTTTAACAATGTATTGGTATTCATAATAGTATATTATATTTACAGCGCGGCGCACCACCTGACGGTCCGGCGGCTGGAGTTCAGGCCGCTCGCGCACGCGCACGCGCACGCGCACGGGCGGCGCGTGCGCGTCGCGCTCGCCAGCGCCGGCGCCGACCGCCTCGTGCGCCTACACGACATATTAGTCTCGTGATGAATATACAGCTTGTCCTAAACTGTCTTTCAGTCTTCCTTTATTATTTTAAGTACACGAATTTAAAAAGTTCAAAATTTTGTTTGATTACTTGAACGCGATAATCACGGTACTATTGGTCTGAATTAAAAAAATATTTTTGTGTTGTATAGTTCATTTATCGAGGAAGGCTTTAGGCTATACATTAACCATAAACGCGGGTGAAACCGCGGCCGCAGCTAGTATTGTAATATGATCAAGGACTGAATTTTTAATGGTTAGACCAACATTGACCGATAATATATTATAAGACGAGTGACTATTATTGAAAATTCTACTTGTGAATCGATCTATAATTAGTTGAACTGTGTACTGTCGTATTTATTACGTTGTTATTTTTTTCCTATATTGGAAAATTAGCCCTTAGTTTCACTTAAGTACGACTTAGCATAAAACAGTTCTCTATTTGCTATGCACAGACCAGATCCTCGTATTTACGAAAAATCCCTACGTACAAAATTGTTAGGTTTCGACAGAACGCCAGTAAACACTTTGTCAGTGACAAATCACTAACTAAACTAATGTATTTAAGGCTATTTGCTCTACACGTACGGATCCATTTACACATTGCGACGTTTTGCAGCGACACAAACGCGATTCAGTCTCGATGCAGCATCATGCATCGACACAGGCGCCAAACATCTACCTTTACACACATGCATTACTAAAAGCATCGATGATACAATCGCGATTGAGTAGCTGGCCGCGTAGCTGCAAACGCGATACAGCATCGATACAAACGCGTGTATGAATCGATACAAATTCATGTTGATCGCTGAAAAATCGCAATGTGTAAGGGCCCTTCGGTACCAAGTGCGAAGCCCAAAAGCTTATACCAAATTCCGGAGCCTGGAAATGTAGAATGATAGTTTCCACCCCATAAAAGCTACTACAAAAATAACATCACGCCCACAATCCCCGAAGGGGTAGGCAGAGTCGAAGGGGCAGTAGGCCCCTTTAACTACATTCAGCCAAAAACAAAACTGGGCTGAGTTAGATGGAAAATTGTGAAAAAGTAGTAACAAGTGGCTAGCTCGTCGCCTACACAATCACATACCCACAACCCCATAAACTATTAGTCGCCTTTTACGACATGCTAAGCAAGAAACACAGTCGGCACATTCTTTTTTAAGTCCCAGACCAACATAGGACAAAAGCTACAAGCTAGAACTAATGTACATAAGACATCCAGGGGGCACGGCCTGTACTATTTATTACAATATCTATAATAGTCAAACACTATTTACCAATGTTCTTCAACGTAACAAGGAAATGCAAAGCTGTCTTGTCTATGCCAGCATGTCAGAACATAAGTGTAGACACCATAAATTTAAGCTTATAAAATGACATTTAAATGTAAAATGAATTTAAAGATACAATAAAACAAGTTATAACTTTTTGACAATTTTATTTGGTACTAAACCAGCTGACTCGTTATTTGAACTTTACATCAACATACAGTTAACCAGGTTCAGTTGTAGGTCCTATACAAATCGTAAAGTCGTATATTTTACTTTAACAAGTCTGTGACACAAACCAAGTTTACACAAAGCAACATTTGACGCACGGAATGTTGCACAATATTGTTGCTGCAATGAGGATTTTTAAAAATACAATCCGCTAGGTGGCACGAGGAAGTCTCGTGGTCTTATCACTGTCACTATTGGCTCTTTGTTGACAGAATGTCAGTTTGTTCTGACAACTAACCAATGAGGAGGGTCACAAGACCGTACGTCACAGTTACGCCATCTTTTGGATGGTTGAATTCAAAAACCCTCATTGTTTAGCAACATTTTCTGTCTATACTGAAGTTAGTAGACAAATTGGCATGTTGGCAACACGCCACTCGTCATGTTGGCAACGTCGCACATTGTTCTGCGCTTGTTGCGCGTCAAATGTTGTTGAGTGGATACTTAGCTTTAGCAAAAATATTTTTAAAAAATATATATAAACTTACAACTGAAATCAGCTTACTGTTTTTACAAAAAAATCTTCTGGTTCAATCTTAAAAGACATTCACATAACAAACATAATTAATATTAAAGTAAAGCTTTAAACTTATTTTTTTTAATAACATATTTAAACTTCAATAAATTCTTCAATTAATCGGTCAATACATAGGTGATATACATGAAACGTAAAAATTTTGATGAATTTTATCAAACACAACCATTGCATAAAGATGTATACGGAATCCTATTTATAGCTTTAAGAAAGCATTAAATGCTATTACATAATTTTTTCTGTGTTCCACAATCAAGTATCGCCATCATACTTTGAATATAAGACATACATAGCATTAAATAATTTCAAAAATAACTAAGATCTACAAAAAGTTATATGAAACCATCTCAAACTTGTAAAAGTTGTAAAATGCTTAATAAACATTTAATGTATTTTACTTTAATGTAAACTTAAGATTTAATACATATATAAAAGTATCCATAAAATCTTGCATAGTAGGTAACATTTAAAATCTGTATAATTTAATGTTATAATAAAATCTGATTAAATTATCTCCAAAATGAAGACAAAATGTATAATATTTGCTTAAACTTTACGTCATAGTAAACTAATAATCCTTATATTTACAAAATAAAAATCTACAATTGGCTTAAATACTACTTTTATACCCAAATAAAATTTGGTATCTTAATTTTTTATTATGAACATTGGGAGTCTAATTTCTTCCAGTCTTGGTTCTAAAATTTGCAAGCAAGAGACAAATATAAAGTAGGCTGGTTTCTTAGCCTATATATTATACAAATTCCTATAAAACATAGTAAAACGCTTAAAAAATATATCGTTTTAATTTCATTCGTTTCAATCGGAATGTCAATTAATTAAACATAGATAGATAGAAAAAATATTTACCTTTTTTACAAGTTATATATATTTAACAATATTTGCATAAAACCCTCTTAGTATATTTCATAAAATATTTCTACCATTTCAGATAACAATTCTTTATATGTAATAACATTTTCTCGGTTAAAGCTGTCATCTTAAGATTACTTTTAACGAGTATCTTATCTGACCTAACCGGAAGCGAACTTATCTCTGTTAGTTTCAATAAGCACCTATTTCAGTCAATTCAACGATACAACATTACAAAAAAAATGGTTACATTTCACATCTATTGTGCCATTCACATCCTTCAAAAAGATAACAAAATAGATGTTCCGATGAGATATTACATAAATACATACATACATAACATCACGCCCATAGTCCCCGAAGGGGTAGGCAGAGTCGAAAGGGCAGCAAGCCCCTTCAACCACATTCAGCAAAAAATAAAGCCGGGCTGGGTTAGATGGAAAATTGTGAAAAAGCAGTGACAAGCGGCTAACCTGTCGCCTACACAATTAGATATTAGATTTATTTATAGTCTCATCGCGTCTTATATATCACGATGTTATCGTTACCGTTATTACACAACGTCACTCGATTTTGAGTCGATATAACTCGGTAACTATTTGCGTGTAACGGTGCGTTCAGATCTGACGAATGAACGACGAAAGGCTCATCTACCACGAATAGGGGAGCGGACTAAAAAATTCTATTTAGTCCGTCAGTTAGATTATAAAACAATGGTTAACACATATTTTTTCATTTATTTGTCAAACAAACACTGGCGAAGATACAGCGCATTCAAGTTGCGCGTGACGTGACATGTAGGTAATTTTTTTACTTGCAAGTGACGTCGCAAGCCCCCACTCCAAAACTTTGATGCTCTTTACCTTTGTAATTTTTTGTTATATTGATAAGGCAAAAAATATGTGTCATGTATTTTTGTTAAATCTAACTGACGGACTAAATAGAATGATAAGTTTTTTGACCCAGTATTATCCCCTATTGGTCGTGTGCATACTGTTTTATTAATAGAATATGATGCTAAAAGCAGTACAACCGTAGATCTTATAAACATAATTATGTATGTCGAAGCGAGTGAGGTGAGTAAGGACACCGTTATATGACGCTCAGTTCTCTTTGCCCACCTCGCCAGGGAGTTGGCATGAATACGCGCATGCACATACATGAGAGCATGTAAAGGCGAGTCTCCACTGAACAAAAGTTGAAAAATTTTGTGTTGGCAACACGTGTTGGAGACAAAAGTTTCTGTAAAAGCGAGTCTCCACGGAACTGGCAACTTATATTCGGTGGATACTCGCCGGAAGGCTCAAGTGGCGCATGCGCGTTACGATACAATAGGAATGTCGACGGAGATCTGACACTCTAACCCAAGTCTGAATAAGAAAATTCACAGATTATTCAGTTATTTCACTTCTGCGAATCGTCAAAACAATTTTCTTTCTTTGATTGACGTGTCACATCACGTGTTTGCGAAACCAAACAGTACTATTATGTTTTTAATTCATTTATTGTAATAGTGTAATTAGTCACACTTTACAATTCCTAGTTAAAACATAATACGAGCCAACTATTAACAATAATTATATTGTTACTATTTAAATGTTCGATAATTTTGATGTCATTCCTATGAACAATTAAAAGGAATCGTCCTAATATAGAAATGTTGCATGTATCATGAAAATACAATGTTATCCTATTATAGCTTGGGAGCGATTGAGGAAAATTATTTATTACTATGAATTTATGCTATAAAATGTTCCAAACATAGCAAATTGTAACTATCACTTGACAATAAAGGCACTTTATTTAATTAAACGTATAATACCGGATCAAATCGCGATATACATTGTGAAGCTCTTGGAACCACCCCATTGCTATCGATAATAGAATTTCAATACGATTTAGTATCTATTGAGCGTATAACTATTTGAGCTGTAAGACTTGCATTGTGACCCTATCATAATAAAGAATTTGTTAGAAATAGTTTAGTTATACTTTTAAATGCTTATCTGAGAGGTTTGTTGAACTAACTAAAATAATATGAAGAGTTGAATTCACTTCTGATGAATGTGCAAAACATCTTTAACTTTAAATTTGAATTATTACGTAAGTTAATATATTATTAAATTAAAGAAGTTTTTATCCTAACACTTCATAATATTTTATTGATTGGCCAAATTATATGCATGCTTGTATATTAAATAATAAATAAATAAATAAATAAATTCGCCAGACTGACACACCAATTCCCTAGTTCCAAACTAAGCATATGCTTGTACTATGGATACTAGGTGAACGGATAGACATACTTAAATACGTTTATAAACATCCATGACTTGAGTACAAATGTCCATGTTCATCACACGAAACATTTGCCCCTAGCGGGATTCGAACCCGCGACCCTCGGTTTTGTGGCCAGGGTCTCTGACCACTCGACTAACGGGTCTGTCAAACTATATTAACAAATATATATTTTTAAACAACCCTAACCTCTATCCCCATGACATTCTGTATCACAATTCCGAGTTACCGAGTACTACAACAAGCATAACGATAATGTATACTTATTGTATAAAAATACATAACGTATAATCTCAATTTAGAAAAAATATCTGGCAAGCACAAAACTATTTTCTCGCTAATTGTAATACCACATGAAAGTCTTAACGAGGTACTGCACCTACATCCATAAATGACATCACAATAGGGATGTTGACTGGCTAGTCAATTGAGATACTTTTTAAGAGCTGTCAAAACGAAATCACTTCATAGATTTTGTATGGGCTTGTCAACGTGTGACGTCACTAGTTTGTATAGTCAACGTGACTTAATATTAAGCAGTTTTTGTAAAATTCAAAATCTTAGCCTCAATATGATACAAAATCAATAAGGCTTAACAGCATATTACGATACTTCCTTTTTCAGATTTGATATTACAAAATTTAATATAAATGGTGTCAACATCCCAATTTTTATTTCTAGCCATTACTTCATATTTACATACATTTGTGTACCGAGGGGTAAACCTTCTCCTTAGTGTGACGTCACATGTATCGCAATTTAAATCAGAGCTCATGTTTTTATTTACAAAGAACTTCAGATTTCTAACACTTACAAGTGTTTGTTAGAATATATACTTGTAATTCCACCTAGGACACTATGAAAAAAAGCTTATAATTCCTTCTATCACACGATGACAGACTGTTGGCCCCTGCCGATAATTTATGATGTAACTTACAGAGGGCGCTGTTACGCAACGCGTGACGTAATCAATTACGAAGACTACGACATAACATAACAGCACGCCCGCAATCCCCGAAGGGGTAGGCAGAGCCAAAGGGGAGCAGGCCCCTTTAACCACATTCAGCCAAAAATAAAACTGGGCTGGGTTGGATGGAAAATTGTAAAAAAGTAGTGACAATTGGCCTACACAATCACATACCCAAAACCTGATATACCATTAGTCGCCTTTTACGACATGCTAGGCAAGAGACACAGTTGGCACATTATTTTTAAGTCCCAGACCAGCATGAGACATAATTACGTGAGCTGACGAGTATTTGTGAAGGCCGTCACCGTCACACGTACACCTTCTTGGACTTGCCGGATAAGAATCGCAGCACCTTGGAGACGGTCTTCGTCTTCTTCTTCTCGCTGCTGCTGGCTTGGCTATCCGTGCTGGATGAGTTCTGGAAATATTTCATGTTTATATCTTTGTGACATCAACCTTTGTTTATTTTATAAAATTGGTAGGTATATATTTTATAAATCTATTTTATATTTAATTAAATGAAAAATAAAAAAAATATTGCGTATACTGAAAATAGCGGTCGTAACCATTAAGCTAAGATCGCACGTGTTCAAATAATCCAATAAGGTATGTATTAATACAAAAAGCACTGTGTCGAAACCATACAGAAACTTGTGATCATGTTACGTTGAGTCAGATTCCCACAGTCTAAGAGTTACGGCGATTGAAACTTTACTACCCCAACATGGCTGGTAAGTAACTAACTAAGAGAGCGGTGGTAGCTCAATGGTAAGGACACGCGCCTCTTAACAGAGGAGTGCTGGTTCAAACCAGGGCACGTACCGCTGGATTTTTCAAGTCTATGTACGTATTTATACCACTAGCTCGACGGTGAAGGAAAACATCGTGATGAAACCTGCAAATTCAAACAACTTTGGATTTGTAACCATGATTCAAAAATTGTCTGGTTCCCCTACCTTAGGGTTACGAAGGTCAGATCGGCAGTCGCTTCAATGTAATTACCAGACACGCTAAATCCTGGATCATGGTCTAAGCGGACCCCGTCTATACACGGGACATAACGCTAGAAAGATGATGAAGATGATGATGGCTGGTAAGTAACTGCTAACGGGTGCAGTGTAATAACCAACATTGACTGCATCTAATTTTCAAAGCAAATGCCGACTATGACTTATAACAAGCTTACCTCCAGCATCGATATATCGATCTGCTCGGTGTGTCCGCAGGCGCCGAGGAAGGCCGCGTCGTCGCCCGCCCGCGCCCCCGCCGCCGGCGCCGACGCCGCGCCGTTCAACCTGACAACAGGAATAGTCTCTGAATAATATAGACAATAAATAATAATAATGTCCTTCTAACCAATATCGGTTACGACGGCCAATCTCAACGAGGATTAGCCATCTGCGCAGGAGATATTGTAGTGCACAAGTGAATGCGCAAACACAGGTGCACTCTTTATTCCTTCACTCTCATAGTCCGGTGAGATGGCAATTTCACATGACCGGAGATTTTTGGATCGTGGTCACAAATCCAAAGTTATTTTTAGGTTTCATCACGATTTTTCCCTCACCGCCGAGCTAGTGGTATAACATAGATTTGAAAAATCCGGAGGTACGTGCTCGGGTTTGAACCCGCAACCTTCGGATATGGGGCGCGTGTCCTCATTGAGCTGCCACCGCTCCCACTTATATAAAACAGTTATGAATGATTATTTGAACTCACATAGGCAGCTTGACCCGTTCAAGAGTCTGCGCGAGCTTCTCCCAGAAATCATAGGGCGTCCACTCCTGCGGCTTGTAGATCAGCCGGTGGTAGTACGTCAGGTTGGGCGGCAGCCGACACTCGCGGTAGATGATCGGGATTATGTTGCGCTTGTTCGACTCTGGAGACAACATTCAACGTTAGCCTTCATTTTTGGTGGATGTGTTGGAATTAGCAATTTGGGAAGTTTATTTTATAAGTATAGGGTTAAAAACTGTTTTATATCATTGCCTGCTACTCAACTTGTCTTTATACAAAATTTCATCTAAATCGGTTAAGCGGTTATTGATTACCCATACAAACTTCCAACCGCTTTTTAACCCCTTTAGATGATGATTTCTGCGATAAAAAGTATGTCCTTTCCCGAGACCGAACTATGTCTATACCAAATTTCATCTAAATCGGTTCAGCAAGTAGCAAGCTGTAGAAGAGCGTACTTCAGGATTATTCAAATCATACATAGATTTGGATAGTCCTGAAGTACGCCATTTTTTATATACCCGGACTTATCATCACCTCCTCGACCTGACTAACTGGTCAGGAAAATATAGCGAGGAGACCTGTCCAATCACACAATTATGGACATGTGACCATGATTCAATTTGTGTGGTTCCCCTATCTAAAGGTTACGAAGATCAGATAGGCGGTCGCTTAAATGATGTTACATTTAAATAGTGGAAAAATAACTTGCTAAATCCGAGATCTTAGTCTAAGCGGACCTCTGCTAAGTACAGGACTTAACGCTAGGAAGGTTCTGAAGAAGCTGTCATGAATATATATAGTATATATAGGTTATATGTATTAACTAATGGTTCATCGCTTTAGGTCATTAACAGTCGCAAACGTGTTGACGCAATTATGGAACATACATGACTTTTATTTAATTATTTGTTTAAGTCTACTATAGAGCAGGTAATCAAATCTTGAAGATTTTACTTGAGTCTTGATAATTGACCAAATTATAAAGGTCGTCGGTTAGAAAGAGAGATCCAATGTGTAATGTGACGTCAAATGCAACGTGCGCCATACCACGTGCATAATAAAAATCGTTTTTGCGAGAGAGACGGATATTTTTGTTTAAAGCTGTAATATCTCGCTGGTCGTTTGATAAGTTTTGGTTCTGTTTTCACTATTTAGTATCTTTTTGACTAACTAACTAACTAAACTTCACGACATTTTTCAACATTTTTGATCATTTTCATTCAAGCTCTATGGTTTTTATGGCTCCTAACATTTTAGTACCTATAGTATTTTTTATATATTTTCCGATGTATGCGTTAAATGACTAAAAAACTTTTTATGCATAAACCCTATTGCAAATATGAAAGCAGAACTGAAACACAACTGCAGATTTTACATAACGCAACATTTTCTTAAAAGTTGTGAACTACGCGAAAAACTACTATCAGAAAACGTACTAAAATAAATTCGGGAAATCAATTAAGCGTACGAACGCCGAGTTATCAATGTGCGTGACCTTTTATCATAAATAAGATATGAGCATAACAATATGGGCATTACAAGGAAGCCGCGGTCTCACAAAGTTTAAAAAACCCCTACTATACCAATACTTATAATAAATCTGTAGAGAGGTCAATTCTGTACATGAAATATATTTTCAAAATAACTATCAGGGGTGATTAGTGATCGATACTGATGCCAAAAATGCAATCAGTAAAATTTTTGTCTGTCTGTCTTTCTGTCTGTCTTTCTGTCTGTCTGTCTGTCTGTCTGTATGTTCCTTATAGAAACAAAAACTACTCGACGGATTTTACCGAAACTTGGTACAATTATTCTTCATACTCCTGGGCAGGTTATAGTATACTTTTAATCACGCTACAATCAATAGGAGCAGAGTAGTAAAGGAAAATGTTGGGAAAACGGGAGAAGTTACTCCATTTTTTAAGCTTCCGTCGCGTGTGCTGCCTTAATGGTTAAAGTTACATAGAAATCATGTATGACGGAAATAGTTTATATAATATTAACCATAAACGCGGGTGACACCGCTGGCACAGCTAGTAATAAATATAAATAAATTTCCCAGACTGACACACCAATTCTCTAATCCCAAACTAAGCTTATGCTTGTGCCATGGATACTAGGTGAACGGGACATACTTAAATACGTTTATAAACATCTATGACTCGAGTACAAATGTCCATGTTCTTCACACGAAACATTTTCCCCTAGCGGGATTCGAACCCGCGACCCTCGGTTTCGTGGCCAGGATCTCTGAACACTCGACCAACGGGCCAGACAGTGGTTATGAATACAGCTTAGAAATTAATAACTTATTAAACTTGCGGGTTGTAGCATGTATCTAATTGATGACATCCATGATATACGACTTAGAGCGTCATAATCGCAGGGCCATATTGAGACGATTAGAAAGTATCGGCCGTCAGCTATTAGAGACCATACAACTACCATACATTATTCATAATCTTCCTAGCGTTATGTCCCGTGCTTAGACAGGGTCCGCTTAGACCATGATACAGGATTTTGCGAGTCAGGTAAGTATTGAAGCGACTGCCGACCTGATCTCCGTAACCCACCGAGCTAGCGTTTTTAAAATAAGTACATAGATTTAAAAAATCCAGAGTTACGTGCGCGTGTTCGAACCCGCAACTTGGAATATGAGGCCTTACCATTGCCGCTCACTTTAAACTCAGGGCGCTAGTAATTCAGTATACGATGTCCTTGTCGTTACCATTGAGCTAATACTACCACCGCTCACTTTGGGGGTCAGCTAAAGTAATTCGGTGTTTGCCTCACCAATGCCGACGGCCTGCGCGTAGTCGCTGTAGAAGCTGTTGGCGGAACTGACGAGGAAGTCCGGCGAGTACACGAGGATGATGCGGTGGCAGCGCTCCGAGATCAGCTGCGACACCGGCGCGTACTGCGTGCCGTAGCCCACGTCGATGTCGTACTCGGTGCACAGCTGGTCGAAGAAATTTAGAAAAATTAATACATCCTCCAGCCTTAACATGTTTCCTAGCTCCAAACAAATTAAATGAATTGAAATGAAATGAAATGAAATTATCTTTATTTACGTAGGCTCAAATAAGCACTTATAAATCGTCAGTACATACAAATGAAAATAAAATTTTACCACCGGATTCGGAAAGTAGCTTCTACCGAGAAGAACCGAGAAAGCATGTATGTATACCAAAGCATGTATGCTTTGTGCTCTATAGCACGATCTATATCTATTTAAAGACGAATAGACGAATAGATCTATATCTATTTAAAGCACAAGCAATGGATAATAGATATGCTTAATAAACATCTATTACCCGAGTACAAATAACTCCTTGTTTTTTACACGAAACATTTTCCCTTAAGTGAGATTCGAACCTGCGACACTTGTTTTCGTGGCCAGGGTATTCAACTACTCTGTTGTTCGGTCTGTCAAAAAGATTATTATAGACACTCCAGGTCAATTATATACAGGCTGATCCGGATTTAAAGATGACCTTCCCGCCTCTCCACATTGGAAAGCAATACATTTTAGACAAAGTGAAATATATTGTTAAACAAAAGTAGCCTGTGCTGATGACACTGTTATCATCTTCTTCTTCCTAGCGTTATGTCCCGTGTTTAGACTGGGTCCGCTTAGACCATGACCCAGGATTTAGCGAGTCTGGTGATTACATTGAAGCGACTGCCGATCTGACCTTCGTAACCCTAAGATAGGGGAACCAGACAATTTTTGGATCATGGTTACAAATCCAAAGTTGTTTGAATTTGCAGGTTTCATCACGATGTTTACCTTCACTGTCGAGCTAGTGGTATAAATACGTACATAGACTTGAAACATTCAGAGGTACGTGCCCGGGTTCCAACCCGCACTCTTCGGTTAAGAGGCGCGTGTCCTTACCATTGAGCTACCACCGCTCTAAACACTGACACTGACACTGTTATCATCTAACTAAAGTAATCTTCAATAGACTCTAAAAATATATTGTTCACCTTATATCCTAAAGCCCTCATTCTTGCTAATATCTCCCTCACAAACTCCCAATCCTCTTGAGCAAACAAAACATAAGCATGGTACTGATGAGGGAACCCGTCCCGCCTGTCATCGTGGGTGATGATCATGCTCTCGTCATCATTATTGGCCTGGACCAACTCGTTCCCATTGATTGGGTTATTCGGGCTGAACGATGGACCTGGACAAACATACAACAATGTGTTTATCGTTACATCACACTGACACTATTGAGGGTAGATGAAAAAAAATTTAGTCTTATTTTCTCAATATAACAAAGGCACTAATTAACCATTAAAACACGATTTCCTAATTAACATTTAGGAATAATGGTAAAATCTAATACAGGGAGTATTCATAAATATAAACCCAATGAATTATATGTAATCTCTTTAAATTAAATCATTTATATTGACAGTAATAATACAGTTCACTTTTTTTTTATTACATTAAGCACAGGTATTTGCATAAACATATGTAAATTACAATGAAATGGAAAACTGTAGACCGTACAGTAGGAAACCCCTAACATAAACATATAAAAGTTTAAACATAATAAATTCCCCACAGGACAGGCTTAGCCTAGTGTGGGGACCAGCAAACCTGTTACTTGTATATTGTACTTTTTGTGGAAATAAATTTTATTATTATTATATTATATTATTATTAAAAACAAACCATGTATCCTAAGGACACACATACCTTTTTTTATTTGGGTATGTACACAAACCATTCGTGTTATCAGATGCAGATAAAAATTTATCTTTGTAAACTGTAAACAATCAATCACATGTACGTAACCACAGATTACGTTTCATGTAAATTATATTGTGAATGAGTCATTTATCCCATTTGGAAATAATACATTAGTAGATATTATAATTGTAAAAGTTTGTAAATGTTGATCAATTATATTGTATTAGTACAACCTTTTTGGTCTTTTGGAGAGCCCAAAGACTTGAAACCTAAATATTTTTATAAATAAATAAATTCGCCAGACTGACACACCAATTCCCTAGTTCCAAACTAAGCATATGCTTGTGCTATGGATACTAGGTGAACGGATAGACATACTTAAATACGTTTATAAACATCCATGACTTGTGTACAAATGTCCATGTTCGTCACACGAAACATTTGCCCCTAGCGGGATTCGAACCCGCGACCCTCGGTTTTGTGGCCAGGGTCTCTGACCACTCGACCAACGGGCCTGTCAAAACACTTTTTCACACCAACTATTATAATTTTTAACCTTTTAGCAGCCAACGCATTCCGAAAGAGTTGCGTCTTCTATCGCCATACTATAAATGTACTATGTAAATGTAAATACGACTATATAGGAAGAGTTGTTATGAGAGTGATTGTTATATCGATAATTGTTATTGATATATTTAACATAAGCCAAAAATACTATAAATAATGACAGAAAAGACAGTTAATTTAGTTTAGCCATAATATATTAGATACGTCATCCCGTTGTCTTCATATCAAGCCTATGGCGCTGGTAGCACGTAATTGTTTTTTTTCAAGGATGTCTATGGTATTTCCATTTACCTATCGATATCGCAATTCGAGTTATGATAGGAACGATACGTCGCGTCGGACGTCAATTGATTTCTATTGCGCAAAAGGTCCCAATAACTAATCCTTTTGTAGTGATGGGAGCTTTCAATATCGATATCAGTACTAACCAAAGTGCCTACAAAGATGTGTGTATATAAAGTTTCGTGAAAATAGCATTTGTTTATGTATTTTTTTTTCTGAAATGTTGTGATTAGATTTTGTTTTCTAATCTAGTTGTGGTGTGGAGGGCACGAAGACATTTGTCTTTTATAGAATATGTTGGCGCTGAAAAGGTTAATATAGTGGTGTGAAGAAAGAACGGTTTCGTGTTATTTGTAACCACTTACCAACAATCCTGCCTCGCCTGGCGAGATCCTCTATGTCATCATATACATCATATCTGTCTAGCTGTGTCATATAATTCAGTAGGGTCCCAAGCGTTGCGGTGCCATCATTCTTTTGTATCCATATGTCTAACAGCCTTCCAGTCTTGTCTTGAATCTCGCTAATGCTGGCTGCAAGCTCAGATGATATCTGTAGGAGAAATGCTAAGCCTCTCCAATCTCTGAAATTTATCTTTAATGTAATATATGTAATTGGGGAGAAGATGTTATGGTTTGAGATGGCTTTAATTAGGTTTTAGATCTTTGAATAGCACTATCTAAGCAGCGTTGCTACCTTATTTCATTCAGTGACATTTTAGTGAGAAGTTTGAATTCTTTACAGCTTCTCTTGAGGATATAAGAAACCTCTGATGGATACTCAATTTGATGAATTATTATTTATCTGTGTCTAGATACATAATATATAACATTATTATTTTATACTAGTTATGTATATCAGTCTTTACATACATACATAACATCACACCCATAATCCCCGAAGAGGTAGGCAGAGTCAAAGAGGCAGCATGCCCCCTCAACTCAACATGCAGCCAAAAATAAAGCCCGGCTGAGTTAGATGGAAAATTGTGAAAAAGCAGTGACAAGCGGCTAACCGGTCGCCTACGCAATCACACACCAAAACCCGATATACCTTTAGTCACCAACATGCTAGGCAAGAACCACAGATGGCATATTCTTTTTATGTCCCAGACCAACATGGGACAGTAAGCTGGGTTGGATGGAAAGCTGTGAAAAAGGAGTAACAAGTGGCTAGCTTGTCGCCTACTCTGTAACATACCCAAAAGCCCGTAAACCATTAGTCGCCTTTTACAACATGCTAGGCAAGAACCACAGTTGGCACATTCTATTTTTTTGTCCCAGATCAACATGGGTCAAGTCCCAGACCAACATGGGACCAGATCAGTCTTTATGATGGTAAATTAAATAAAATATTATCATCTTGATGTAAATTCAGAATAGAACATTTACTCTGATAATACTTTAAAAAGTTTGGAATGTATTTATTGGCTTTTCAATGTATCCGCAAATATCTTGTTTTTACTATTCTTGACTGTGATTAAAATCTTGATTGTAATTAACAAGTCACAACTAAAGGCATCCTTACCTCTGAGCTATAATTCAGGTCAATAAAAATAAAAAAGGTGCCTGACCACAACAGGAAAATATCTTGGTAAAATTAAATATACAAGCTATAAAGGAATGTGTTTCTCTTAATTGTCTTGGAACTGTATTGTCCTTTGCTTATTGGGGTGTATTGTCAAATTACCATAAGTTTCATGTGTGGGTGTTTGTATACACACACAAATTAAGATAAATTGATCAAACACAAAAAAAAAATATAGACGTAAAATATACATCTTATTTTCTATAGCATAGGCATAAAATTATTAATACCTGAAATACCTGAAATGTGATCTACCATGCTGTATTTTTATCTACTTCAAAAAACGAAGAGGTTCTCAATTCAATTTAATTTTTACTTAAATAGCTGCACTGGGAAACAATGTTATACAACCCAGGTCATTGTCAGTGCAAGTTGTTTACTATTGGCGTTTTAAGTTAGGGATAATCAAAACAAGGTATTTACCTCGGTAACTGTATGGGTCCGTTTGTCCTCATAATCTTCTTGGTATTCAGCAAATTAGAAACCATAGTCCGAAATTCGTAACTTAGAGATGCCAAGGGCAGCGAAGAATCCAAGTCTTCCATCTTTTAGGATGGATTTGTTCCACACACTGTTTACTACAAGCACATAGGAACTAAGGGATATAGACCACCGATTTTCGCAGAGCTTAAGACTTATTAACTTTTTAGCTTCCGTTTGCCAGGGGTAACTTTTCTCATCACAAAACCCAGAAAACAGTAGCCCCAGACCATTAAAACGGATGTTGTTCAACCAACGCTGACAGCTCATCTGTCATCTGTGCAACTCCTAACGTGTGACAGATGACAATCGATGCATACCACAGGTATATAATATAAACAGATTGGCAAAAGAATCGGACACATATTTATGTATTCGACTGATCTAGTAGTTAAATTTATAAAATAAAAATATCTATAAAATTAATTCAAGTCCCGCGGCGGCCTATCTCAAAAATTACACAATATAGCTAGATATTGTCATAGACCAAAGAGTGAATAGGCACAGGACCAACTGTATTTAGAGGAAACTAATAATTACATTATGGGGGAAAATAAAACAACTATTTCTTTTAACCACATTCTTAAAACAGTTAACGTAAGATACAGGACATTCACTCACCGCACAATTTTCACTTCTTTTACATATCACGGCATATTTTAGACTTCACAACACACTTAAAAGAACATTCGGGGTCTGTACATCATCGGGGGTTCGCCATAGCTCGACTTGTCTTTACCGAGTAACGTCCTCACAATCAAATTCCTGGGCGAGAAGGGATTTCTTTTGTAGAACAACTTCTTCAACATTGCATTTCGCATCTTTATATCGCCATGCGCAAGTTGCTTCTGTGTCTTATACGAGTAGCCCAATGCATTGGGGTCATCCAGCTGGTTCACTTTTGCCTGTAGGGTCTTCCAGCTCCATAGTCCAGGCTTGTCTTTGCCGGATTGACCTGCTTGACCTGCTTGTTGCTTAGCCTTCTCGAGTTGTCCCTTCCAATTGAACAGAGCCGGCTTGTCCTTCGCTGTTTGCGTAGAACAGTTCTGTATATCTACTCTATGCGCAACAGGATACGAAGGGCCCTGCATCTTCTTCGTAAACTTTCGGAACAACGTCATCTTTCTATCACTCTGAGTTCCTATACTTTTAACTTCTATCTCTTTCAAACAAAGCGGAACTTGAGGATTATGGCTGTGGCCTTCGTAGGGGTTCGGATACGGTGGAGCAGAAGGTCTATGCGTGGAGCGGTATGTTTGGTTGTGGTGCTCCATTTTAGGGGACGGGTAGTTATGATAAGGGTTTTGCATTGGGTTGACATGGTTGAGATGGTCAGGACAGCCTGCGTGGCAACCGTAGCCGTGTCTGTATTCTGGGGGCGGCTCGTAAGGCGCGTGGGACGCGTGGTGCGTATGATGCGCGTGCGGCGGCGGCCTGTCGAAGTATTCCTGGTCGTGCATCATATAGTTCAACACTTCTTGCCTGAACGGCGGCTTCTTCGCCTTCACCTCCACTTCAACGGTGCTCTCGCTCTCGCTCAGTTCCTCGATAACATCCTTTTTCTTTTTGAATAACCCGAACGAACGCAAAACCTTTGCAAATCTGTTCTTCTTATTCTGGAAATTATGTAAAAACATTGATAAGAACAGGTAGGTAAAAAAATTATATATCTAGGTATCGTAAATAATTAGAAACAGGCCCTACAATTATTTTGAGGTCCATCTAATCTACAAAGACAAAAAGTGACTTTTCGATAGAACCGTTGT
Organism: Glyphodes perspectalis; assembly: GCA_951394215.1. Lineage (NCBI taxonomy): Eukaryota > Metazoa > Arthropoda > Insecta > Lepidoptera > Crambidae > Glyphodes > Glyphodes perspectalis. The sequence continues at coordinate 785,300 of OX596203.1, read as the reverse complement.
TATATTTTTACAAAAGTGTTTTGTTACTGCTAATTTACTAAGTAGTCTAATCATTTACAAAAGGTACATAACCACTCAAAACTAGACATATATTTGTACTCTAAGTGTATGGTAAGGACTTGCCTTCTTAGCGCAAGTAGATTCACTACTATATTCAGAATCGGATCCTGTGGCTGCCTCGAGACTCAATCTCTCCAAAATGGTGTCAGAATAACTAGGATTTGTTCTGGTATTGTAAGTGGTATCGGACAAAAATCTTGAACCAATAGCTTCACAACTCTTGGATTGGCACTTAATCTTCTGTGTCATAACTTGTGCGTCATGTCTGGACAGTTTAGAACTGCCTCCGACACTCCTTGTAGTCATTTTGCCATTGCGATCCTTGACCAGTTCATTTTTTGCTTTCTCATGAAATTCCTGTCTGCGGTTACTCATAGGACTTTGCGCCACAAATTTGTAAATTTCTTTGATCAACTGGTCGGTCTCACTATTGTTTTTAATATTGTTACTAGAGTCATTGGGCGGACTCGTTGTTTTGTGATAAACTTCTTCTTTCGCATTGTTTGCACAAGATGCGCAAGTGTAACTTGGGCTGGGCATCATATAACCATTTTGTATACAGTTAGGCATAGGACATACGGGAAGAATAGGATAGCAGCAAGGGTTCGGGAAAGTTTGCATAAATGGAGTGGGTAGTCCGCATTGAGGAACGCTGTAGTTGCTTACGTTGTGGCCACTGTTAGGCATCACTGAAGTGTTCAGCTTAGCGCTGTCTTGACGAAATTCGTTGAGACACTTATCTCCAACCTTCGCGTTTATCTCAGAGTTGTCGCACTGTGACACAGTTGTCTCTTTCTTTATTTCTTGCAAGAAGCTTTGAAGTATGTCCTTTATTTCGCTCAGTGCTTTATCTGTTTTGTCATTAGATGAATCTGTTTCTTGAGTTTTGTTAAGTGTACTATCTTGAGTTACATTTCCGGGTTCGTTTATGTAAATTGGAGATTGTAAACTACTCATAGTACCTACGTCTTGTTGCATATGGTTTTCGTTGTGTATTTTTTTAATAATAAGAGGTTTTCGTTTGTCATCATTTATAGCTGTAATATCTGAAGATTCATTGTTGTCACAATTTTCTGACTGCTCAAAATGCTTCTTATACCTCTTTGGAGAACCGTTTCTATTTTTCTTTTGTACCATATAGTCTTCAAATTCAGTATAGTATTGTGCTCTTAAATTTAAACGAGGCCTGTGTGTGCGTGGTGACGGTGGTACTTCCTTATACCCATATGGTATCATTGTATCAGCAGCAAATTTTCGTCTTGTTTTAGGACTGGATTTTTCTTTTACTGGTACCAGGTCGTACTGATTTGAATCATTGTAGTTGTCTGCATGTCTTCTGTGGTGTTTTTGGCGCATATGTCGCTTGGTACTATACAGGCGTGTGTCGCATATACTCCGCATGTCGCTAAGGTCATACTCACACTCGTATCTTGTCTTCCTGCGCCCATCAAAGCAGCAAGAACACAATTCTGACCCTTCCAAAATATTTTCACGGACAGGATATTCTTGGTCCCGACAAACTGGTGCCGAAAATTGGCTAATTTCAGATTCCCGTTTTCCAAACATTCTTATTGGTTTATACTGTCGCTTAATAATATCTGCTATAAAGTCTTCGTTCAATTCTCTCGGTGGATTCCTTTTATTTTTACGTTCCTTTCTGTGCTTGATCTCATATTGCTCCTGAAATCTTTCGGGACTATTTTTTCTACTGTGTTTTTTAACTCTCTCTTCTTTATCAGTCGGTTGGACATGCTGATGGTGTTTCACGTATCGCTCTTCATAATGCCGACCCGGATACTGTGCGCTTCGTCGCCTACCTGTTCGAGGGTCATTAAGAGAATGATAGCTGGTGGTCGCCTCATATGATGGTAAGAAATTTTCGTAATTCGAGCGGGCTCTGTGTTTCCCTAAATTACAGCTTCCTTCAGGAGCATTAAATCTATTGTCAAATCTACTCTTTTTTTTCTTTATTCTCTTTTCAACAACATAGCCTGGGGCTGCCATATCGTCTGCCAGCATCATGCCTTTTCGTTTAGATTCATGATAGATTTTTCCAATGGATTCACTGTCATCAGTTTTTCTGTAATGACTTTCAGATGTTTTGTACAAGAGCTTCGTATCATCTCTGTGTACTCCGTGCACCTTTTTCGTGGATGATATCTCAGTCTCTTCTTTCAGTGAACAAAGGTCATGCCTGTCCTCGGCGGGCACCAGCGTCTGCGACTCCTTCCTGGAGCTGCTCTCGAGGCAGACCAGCTCGCGACAGTGCTTGTTCACTTCTGTGAGTTGCTGTTCTATACCCACTATCTTGTGTTTCAAGTCTGACACGTTAATCGCTATACTGGAATTTATTTTAATATCCGGCTGTGACGAGCTACCTGCAACAGAATAAGTAGGCACGAGTGTATTTGAAATCAACGTTGTAGGTTCATTAAGATTGATCCCAGTCGGTTTAACCTTGAAAGCCTTAACCGTTTAAAACAAAATGCTTTATGGTCATGTGCCAAACGTCACAAATTACAAGATACAATGACAAGGATTTATGGTTTACTTCTTAATCGAGTGTTCACCTGCAGTAATATCTAGTCTAAGTATAGATTCATTAAGAATTGTAAAATCTGGCATTTAAAAGAGTAACTATCAATTTTCTTGTCGGTTTCATTTCGATAGAGTCTACCGTCCGAACCAGTGGTAGTATTATTTCTTATCGGTTTTTATGTATATTGACTATTTATAAGTGCTTTCTTGAAGCCCATATAAATAAAGATATTTTGAATTTGATGTTGAACTTGAATTAGTTCCTTTCCGGGGAACAGATTGATTAGAAATGACTTCAATTGCCAGTACAAAAAAGGCCTATCTCTACAGCTCATAATAAGACGTCTAATGAAAGGTTGTTGCTATTATAACTAAACTTTTACATCATCACTATCGTCAGCGTACTTTTTTATTTCTTGAAATTGGCTTGAAGATAGATACTTAGATAAATCTTCGTTCGGCAGTGAAAACCTCGGCAGTCGCATTTGATTAAAAAAAAATTATTTGTTTTGTAAGTCACTTCAGAATTATTAAGCCACGAGATATTTGAATTTTTAGGATTATACATACATACATAACATCACGCCTATCATCCCCGAAGGGGTAGGCAGACTTAAAAGGGCAGCATGCCCCTTTAACCACATTCAGCCAAAAATAAAGCCGGGCTGGGTTAGATGGAAAATTGTGAAAAAGCAGTGATAAGCGGCTAACCTGTCGACTACACGATCACACATCCAAAACCCGATATACTTACCATTAGTCGCCTTTTATGATATGCTAGGAAATAACCACACTTGGTATACCTATTCTTTTTAAGGCCCAGACCAACATGGGACAATGGGCTGGGTTGGATGGAAAGCTTTGAAAAAGGAGTGACAAGTGGCTAGCTCGTCGCCTACTCAGTCACATATCTACCCAAAAGCCCGTAAATCATTAGTCGCCTTTTACAATATGCTAGGCAAAAACCACGGTACAGTTGGCACACTATTATTTTTTTGTCCTAGATCAACATGGGCCAAGTCCCAGACCACCATGGGACTAATCTTAGGATTATGTACCATTGATTACCGTAATTCTTAAAAAAAAAAGAAACAGTACTATTCCGATCCATAATATTTATTTCAGGAGGCAGCTTTTTCTTCCTTCTACAAAATTTTGTCAAAAGCATTTACTAGGTTTTCACTGCCGAACGACGGAATAAGATAGGCCTCTCCTAATGTACGCCTGCACCATTGCTATGAGGAAGCTTACCTAAAGCCCGTCGCAAGAAGTCCTTTATAGCCCGGTACCGTCGCTTGGCCCGGGGCGAAATGCGGCGGCGCGGGGTGCGCAGGGTCATCACCGATGCGAAGCCCGCCGACGCCTGCGCATGCAACAAACAGCACTTTATCACTATAGATACTGGTAATCCGTAATGTTGTGTTTATTTGGTTCAGTGCTCGGCTGATCTACATTTCTTTATTAAATAAAAGAAAGAGGATGTATCTCCTATGGATTTCTAAACCTATAACAGTGTAGGTAGACCACATTTTGTCCATAATGATTCTAAGAAATACAGATACATACCTACATATATGAAAACATCTTAACAATAATCTCACATCGAACATTAGCAAAAAGGCAATTCTCTGACTTTGAGATTTGTTATAGTTAAAACTAGCTGTGCCAGCGGTGTCACCCGCGTTTATGATTAATATTCTAAAGACTATTTCTGTCATACATGATTTCTATGTAACTTTTACCATTAAGGCTGCACACGCGACGAAAGCTTAAAAAATGGAGTAACTTTTCCCGTTTTTCCCAACATTTCCCTTTACTACTCTGCTCCTATTGATTGTAGCGTGATGAAAAGTATACTATAACCTGCCCAGGAGTATAAAGAATAATTTTACCAAGTTTCGTTAAAATCCGTCGAGAGAAACAAAAACTATCTGTTTTTGTTTCTATAAGGAACATACAGACAGACAGTCAAAAATTTTACTGATTGCATTTTTGGCATCAGTATCGATCACTAATCACCCCCTGATAGTTATTTTGAAAATATATTTCATGTACAGAATTGACCTCTCTACAGATTTATTATAAGTATAGATAATCTTCGATACGTTTCCGTGACCAAGTTCAAGCTTGAACATTATCCATTGACAGTTTGAAAGGCTTACCTTTTTTCTGTGGCGTTAATTTACCCGTGATGAACTTGTGTTCCATCGTACGAAAACATTTCCATATTTTTACTTTCTGAAGATAGGTACCGAGACAGTTGCGCTTAAAGTTAAATTTTATTTTAAATATATAAATTATAAAATAACAAACGTTTGACTTTTGAATTTCATTTCACTTTTTCGCATTTTTTATTTGTCTGCATTTTTTTTATAACGCTGAGTTATTACCTGCCAGTTAGGTATAGTAAGTTTAGATTTAAATACATGAAAAACTGTGCAAAACAGATGTGTAAATACCAAGGTACCAGAGTAAGATTTTTAACAATACAATTAAATAATTTTCTTCTTTGCCTGATTTTTAAAGGTACTAGCTTCTGCCCGCGGCTTTACTCGCGTGGTACGTCGATAAAACATAGCCTATATGTTATTCGTATGAAAAGACTTATGAATGTAGAAGAAGCGAAAGGTGTACGTCAGGATCGTAGCAAATGGAAGTACGTGATCTCTGCCTACCCCCATGGGAAAAAGGCGTGACATTATGTATGTATGTATATGTTATTCGGGTGTATAAGCTACATTAATCTAATGTTTCATTAAAATCCATTCAGTGATTTTTGCGTAAAAGAGTAACAAACATCCAGACAAACTTTCGCATTTATAATCTAAGTAGGATAGTAGGATTTACTAGGTACCTAACTGGGATAATCAAACTGGGATCTTCATATGAATCAAAATTAACTACTAATCTATAAGAGTCAAATAAATATCAATCCAATACACATTAGGTACCTACCTATATTGTTTCAAGAATCCATTCTACCTATTTAACTATGTACTATTATTTACTAAACTTACGCAGTCTTTTGACGTCCAGGCATTTCTTTCTTGCGATAAGTAATAAATCAACAAATTGAATGCATCTACGAAGGACATGATCAATAGTAAACCACTCATTAATTATATCCTTTAAAAAGAAAAACATAAATAAGGTAGACACTGTTCTGAGAATATAGGTTTGGTTGGAATAAGGGATCAACGTACCGAGGCTATTGAAGTCCTGCAGCCGGGGTGTGTGTCCTGTGGCTTAGAGAAGTTTTGTCTAGGAATAATACTTACTGAGAATTACCTATTTCTACCCTTTGCTTAAAAACCACATAGACCAACACCCGTATTTTTCAAACAACGAATGTACAAAACGTCAAATGTCCACGTCAATGTGCCATCAAAATTTTAAAAACCCGACCCGAAATTTAATCAAAATTGTGTAGGTCCACCTTTTGTAGAATGTTCTACAAGTTCTTGCGAGCTTTCCCGAAGAACTTGGTGCAGAAGGCATCTCTTTTCGGGGCTGGTAAGCAGATGGTGTTTGTGAGAAGGTACTCGGACCTGATTCCGCCGAACCAGTACGATGTGCCGCTGCCGCCACGCCTGCAGCTCGGCCATGTGCTGAAGGTCTATTGGGAGACCATCCCGCTGTTCGTCACCACCGTCATTTCTATTGGACTGGTAGTCGTGGCCTTTATTTACGCTGCTAGAAACAAGGTACTTTTTCATTTGAATTTTGCTTCGTAATCTTTTTCCTGGTGTTTAGTTCCACTTGTATTCTAGTCGGGGTCTGCTGTAACCATGATCTTGTGTGGATTGAGTTAAAGCGAGTAGCTGCTAGTCTAGTCTTCCTAATTTAACAGGGGAACTGGACAATCTATGTATTGTCGTCAATCGCTATTTAAATTTGCCAGTTTCCAGCCAAAAGTATCGTGTGGCTGTATGGAATTGTGTTAAGTGCTATTAAGTCAGTAGGTATGCCAGTATTATATGTACGATTCTCGTAAGCTTTATAATTTCATCGCGACGTAGGTACCCTCATGTGGTGGTAACTACACTAATTTTTATGTTACAAAAATGTAATACTCTTTTTGTAATAAATTAATTACCTACGTACTACACTCGGTACAAATGCAAAGAAAGAAAGAAAGAAAGAAAAAATGTTTATTAGGTACTTACTTACATGCATAAAACATAACATTGTAACATAAAAATGCAACATTTTTTAACAATTACCAGATCTTTTTGTGATTGACTCCGCCTACCGTCTCCACTTATTTTCCGGAAAATGGAGGACTTAGCGATGTTTAATGTTTTGCTAGACATCAAAGACAAGAGCGCAGTAGAGTTTCATGAATCAGAACATTCACACTCAAATAAGAAAATATCGGAGAGTTTTGTTTTATCTTAGGTAGCCCAATGGAAAGGACACGCGCCCCTTAACCGAGGGGTGCGGTATCAAATCCGGGCACGTACCTCTGGGTTTTTTAAATCTATGTGTATTTATACCACAAACTCAGCCGTGAGGGAAAACATCGTGATAAAACCGGCACATTCCAACCACTATGGATGTGTAACCATGATCCAAATTGTCTAGTTCCACTATTTACGGCTTACGACAGTCAGATCGGACGTCGCAATGTTATTACCAGACTGTCTACGTCCTGGACCATGGTCTAAGTGAACTTCGACTAAGCACGAGACATGACGCTAGGAGAATGATGAGGAAAAAGTTTTGTCTGATAACTGACCTTCCTCAACGCAGGTGGATGTGGTGTTCACGACTCACAGCCGCGACAACATCTCGCGCACGATGGACCTGCGAAACCCGTCGGTGCACAAAGTCATCATCATCAACCAGCGCTACGAGCCGTGGCCCGAAATGCAGGACCTTCTGGACCGCATGAAGAGCGCCGAGAAGCGGGCGCTGGTCCGCGCCCAGACTTGCAGCCACCCCTAGAAATACTTGTATAAACATTAGAGAATACAATCTAAAACACTTATTTACTTAAAAATTTACGAAAAATAAAAAATAACTGTCCAACTCCAGATAACCTCACACTCTTGCTTACAGCTCACTGATCTTTTATCATCAATTGGCGATTTATATAATGCAACAATTAGATATTGCATAATGAACTGTATTTTGTAGTTATGAAGCTCTTTCAGCATTACTAAAACATCTTATATCCTCGAAAATTGCTAATCAGTCAACAGAATCAATTATTAGAAAGCAATTAAGTCGAATGGCGCCATCAAAAGTTCCGGAGTTTAAGTATTGAGAGTTTTTAGAGAATATACATCTTGACTGTGTGTAGTTTACCGTGTAATGTCGTTGTCTCATTTGTTAAGTTGGAAGTCTCCAGTGCAAGCAAATCGGGAATAATGAATGGAGTCAACATTTATTGAAACAGAGCAACAATTGCACTGACGGACCCGCGGAGTAGTGGTTGACGGGAATGTTTGTAAACTTTTTGAATAAATGTATTTATTTTTACTTGTTTATTTTACGAGGTGTTTTATTTTTTTATTACGTTATTTTTATTTACCTACATCCTGTTTCTTGGAGATTTTTATACTTAGATAAATAACTTAGTAATTGCTTGTACCTTGCTTCTAAGTAGACTTCCCCAAAACATCATATTTCCTACCTACAGTACTCAATAGAGTATAAAAAATTAAATAATTCCTGTTTTTTTAATAGCTCTTATCTACAGCTACCTGCGGCCCTTAAATAATCAATGTTAAGGGAGAGACCATTTAAGGATATTTAGTTATATGGACAATATTCTTGTTATGTGTAAAACAACGGAGTTCTGTTATGTGACGAACACGATACAGGGTAGGTACATTCATATCAACTAGTCGATAATTAAAAAAATAGACATATAGCCAACATTTCTTCCTACAAGAATGATTTTTTATTCAACATTAATGGATTCTGTTGGTGCTAAATACCGAACTATTATTAGGTAGGTTAAGATAAATGTGAAGCTGAGATTCTGGACGATTGCAAAAGCAATCACCCGGTGTAACTAAACAAGGCGACGCCGTGGGGGGTCGGGAGAACAATTTAGGCTCCCGTAGCTACTCGGGGGGTGCACGGGGGTTGTTTGACCACCCTGCAGTCTGGCATAGAGTAACAGACGGACAAGTTTGAAACAAGAAATGAAAGGCTAACTTATATAGTTAATAAATAATAATAAAATAATGTTTTATGCGTAGGTACTATCGCCACTTAAAACATTTGCCAACATCACCATGACCAATGGAGTCTTGGGCCTTTAAGGTTTGCTTTGGATGGGACATGGGTCTAATACGACGGATAGACACTCCGCGGAGAGTGGGTGATTCCGGGCGGAGGAGTTGAGGCGTGCTGGTGGGTCCAGCGGGTCAGGTCGGAGGGAACTGACTCGCGCTTAACAGACCCACCTGACTGGAGAGACGGCTGTAAACATCCGGTTGTTCCACCATTGTGCGCGGGCGCTCGATAGCGGGCTGACGCTGAGGCCTAGCAGAGGATTCCTTAGGGGCACCCGAAAAGCCTCTTGAGTTACCATCTTGGCCGGAGAGGGGGTTCCTGATGCCGAGACCCCTGAGAGCGTTACATAATCATTTCGTTTCTCTAAAAAAAATAAAAAAATAGGTTCCAATCCGTATCTAAAGACCTCTCGTAGATTGATCAAAATTTATAATGGAAATCACCGGCCTCAAATTCGACTTTGACTTTTGAATGATTCGTAGTTCGACTGTCAAGGAAATTAAAAAAAAACTTACTATAAGTATAGTTCGACGACCGAAACCAATTAAACTACCAAGCACAAAGGCTACTATAAGTTGGTAATTCAGGTCAATAATACACACAGGCTTCAAAGATTAATAGGCACAAACTCGTCTCTCGACCGCTCGTCCCCTCTGCGCGCGCGACACCGACGCAGCCAATCGCCGCCGTATGATTGCGCTCCACATTTCCCCTTTAATAGATTTTTTCGAAAAGATATTTCTCACCGCTTCCCTTTGACGGACGCTTCGGTTGCTTTTTTAGGATTACCCACAGCTATTTTTAGATCGATGCAAATTATATTAATCCTCGCTTGCTTCTTTACAAAGGAGTGTTTACTAAATCTAGCTTTTCTTGTATGTAGTTAAAAATAGTGTAATAATGGTACTAAATAAGGTTAAATTGGCATTACAAAAATGTCCTATTTTATTTTACAGACAAGTACTTATTGGCTTATTTTAACATACCAACATATATCATATTGAAGGGTCAATAATTCATCGTAGGTATTTAATGAACGTATGCTTCCGTACAATAAATTACAATGTAGGTATTATGGTTAATAAACCGTACTACTAACCGACTCATAAAAAAAAAAATTAAGTTTGTATCTGCAGGCGTTTTTAAACTTTAAGTTGGTTTCAATACGATTTTAGTAGCCACTGGCAAATAATCCCTGAAAAAGTACGGACCCTAGTGGGGCAGAATACACCTAATTTTAAAACAGTGGGATCTGCCCCACTAAATCGCTTTAGTGGGGCAGATTCCACTGCGAATTTTAAAGCGTTCCACTTTGGCCCACCAGGAGCGCCTTGGTGGGGCAAAGTGGAATAATCCAAAATAAAAAGAAAAAAAATCCCGAAAGGGTAGGTAGAGTTAAAGGAGCAGCCCCTTTAACCACATTTAGCCAAAATTAAAAGTAAGCTGGATTAGATGGAAATGTTTTTAAAAAGTAGTGACAAATGGCTAGCTGGTCGCCTTCACAATCACCAAACCCGATATACCATTAGTTGCCTTTTACGACGTGCTAGGCAAGGAACATTATCGGCACATTTTTTTAAGTCCCAGACCAACATGGGACAATATAAAATATTTTTATTCCATAAGGGCTTTATTAAAGTACATTATATGAATCATCAAATGCATTAAAATTTATTTTACTCGACATACTTAAATACGTTTATCTATAACTCGAGTACAAATGTCTATGTTTATCACACAAAACATTTGCCCCTAGCGGGATTCTAATCCGCGATCCTCGGTTTCGTGGTCAGAGTCTCTGACCACTCGACCAACGGGCCAGTTATATACTTATACTTACCTAGAAAGATAAAAGCAGGGACAAATGTAAATGTATGTATTTTGTCTTAAAGCTTAAGACTGCAGACAGATGCAGTGCAATAACACCGTGTGCGGTGGAGATAATTCGTAAACGGGTCCTTGAGACGCCGCCGAGATCCTCACGCCAAGAGCCGAGAGCCGAGGGCCGAGAGACGAGAGTCGAGCGCCGAGAGCCGGGAGACGAGCGCCCAGTGCTAAGTGCCGAGCGCTACACTCGACGCGCTCTCGCAAAACGTTTCTTGAAAAAATGGTCCCATCGCGAAAATACGCTTTTGTTTACCAGTTGCAGTTGATAGATTATTTGAATTATTTCCTTATAAAAGAGAGTACCTTGTGTGTCAAAATATATAGAAAAAGGATAAATGGATAAATAATTACTTAAATAATAATATAACATCTTAAATCTTAGCCAATTTAGTAATTCTAAAATAAATCAATCAATTAAGTTTAAAAAACGATTTTATAAATATTTATTAAGCTTATACAAATTATATAACACGGTAAGAATTATTATATTATTGTAATTACTCGATAAGATATTTAAAAGAAATTATTATGACTAATTTAATAATGTTGTAAGCCACGTGACCATTCCAACGTGTTTACACGGGGGTATAAAAGGGCCGACGCTCAGTCGGAAAGGCCACTTAGGAAACTCTCACCGAGTTTCCCGCTCCCCCGCCAGCCCGGTAGGTAGTAAAGGCCGCCTTTGGCCAACTACCGACGTCCTCTCAAAAAAAAAAAAAAAAACGGAAAGGCCACTTGCCGTTTGATCGTCGAACAGAGCGGAGCTCTGCCTGAACTCTAGTAAAAGAGCTGCTATACTACGTGCTGCTACTTTTGTAAAAAAAGTTAAGTATAGTCCATGTTCAATTATATAAAAGTATATAATGTTGTATTTTTACGTTGTTTAGTAGTAAATAGTAGCTTGTTGAATAAATAAGCGACATTGTCTAATAAATGACTTGCCTCGCTTATGCTTCATAAATAGTTAATACATTAGTAAATAAATATATTATATCGTATATAAATGTACGGTCTAGACTTAGAAATTAAAATATTAATTGATTGATTTTCTTGTAAGTATTATATTTTTAATATTTTCCCTTTTTGCCAAATAAGTAAAAAAAATGAAATTGCTAAAACTATTGATGCTTTTATTATATTTTTTTAAAACCCACAATTGACTCTAGCTATTACAGTACTATACAGGTGTATTCGAAATATTTTGTACTATAATAGTTTTATTAGTTCCCATCTGCAGTTTTGCTCAGCACCGAAATGCGAAACACTTAAAAATTTTATTTTTAAATTATTACATGGCCAATTTTTATCAAAAGATACAATCTACAATTGATGTGATGTAAATCATTTTTCTAGTTATGTCCCATGCTTAAACGGGGTCCGCTTAGACGATGATCCAGGATTTAGCGAGTCTGGTAATTACATTGAAGCGACTGCCGATCTGACCTTCGTAACCCTAAGATAGGGGAACCAGACAATTTTTGGATCATGCTTACAAATCCAAAGTTGTTTGAATTTGCAGGTTTCATCACGATGTTTTCCTTCATCGTCGAGCTAGTGTTATAAATACATACATAGATTTGAAAAATCCAGAGGTACATGCCCGGGTTTGAACCCGCACTTCTCGGTTAAAAGGCGCGTGTCCTTACTATTGAGCTACCACCGCTCTTCGAGCTTCGATCGCAATAAATAGTGGGGAAAGGCAATTTGACTTTAGTTAGATACCTATGTTTATTTTTAATACTGTATTATTTATACGCGAAAGCAATATTCCTTTCATTGCTTTCACAAATTTAGGTACAATTTCCAAAATTCAATAAAATCTCAATCCTAGTAGTTACTTTTCTATTTATAAATATACATATGACAAAATTCATTTGATCTGTTTAGATTATTAACTATACTAACTCAATACAAATAATTTTCGTAAAAAACATGGCACCAATTTGGCCTTACTTTGATCTTCATGGTACATCTCTGCATCAAGTCGGTAACTCGAGCGCAATGGGTTACATCTTTTAGTTAACTCAAAGCGTCATTTCAATGAAACCCTCCAAATGAGTTTAGGAGGAGATTATCACGGTATTTTTCAAGTTCATTTTATATTCTGTACTAGCTGTGCCAGCGGTGTCACCCGCGTTTATGCTTAATATTATAAAGACTATTTTCGTCATACATGATTTCTATGTAACTTTAACCATTAAGGCTGCACACGCGACGGAAGCTTAAAAAATGGAGTAACTTCTCCCGTTTTCCCAACATTTCCCTTCACTACTCTGCTCCTATTGATTGTAGCGTGTTGAAAAGTATACTATAACCTGCCCAGGAGTATGAAGAATAATTGTACTAAGTTTCGTTAAAATCCGTCGAGTAGTTTTGGTTTCTATAAGGAACATACAGACAGACAGACAAAAAGTTTACTGATTGCATTTTTGGCATCAGTATCGATCACTAATCACCCCCTGATAGTTATTTTGAAAATATATTTCATGTACAGAATTGACCTCTCTACAGATTTATTATAAGTATAGATAATGCGCTATTCTCCACTCATGTACATTAAGTATACCACGATAAAATTACTGAAAAAATAATAGTCAAAAAAGCAACAATAAAACAAACTGAAATCGTTTCCAATATTTTTATTTTTAAATTAGTGGCAGTGAAGATGTGGGTACGTCGCTTCCGCTGAAGCCGGTGCTGCTGCGCCTGCGTCGGTCGAACTACTCAACTTAACTCTACGGTCCGGGACGCTCTCAACGTAACACATTTGGCACAATTAACTATATTCCTCAATCAGACGGCAGTGAAAAGAAATGGCATAATTATAGATGCCTCTGTGGGGACTCAAAATATTACTATGGTGACTTTTATTACTTTTTTAAGGGTGAATACGGTCTTGAAACATAATACTGATTTTGTAAATTTTTATATGGCTTATATTTTTAATGTGCGCCGTGTATAATTTATTTCATGGTAGACCAAGGGACAAAGAACATTACTTTGCAGTCTTTTTTAAAATCTCGCCAATTTTCCGAACGACATGCTAGAGATTGCTTATAATCTTTGTGCTTATTTTGAAACTCCAATCAATCAGTGTTTTTGAAATCATCCGATAAAATTCTTGCCATGTAATATTTGTCACATCAAAGTGTAGTTGGAGGTTTATTACTCATAGAAATGGAATGAAAGAATGGAAGTAAAAAAAACAGCGTCCCAAGACTTCAAAACCAATCAAATTACATTATGATGTGCCGATTCATATTTCGTACAATTTGTTTACAAGTAGGAGTCACGGCCATCGCCGAACGTCTTATTGGCACAATATTAATACAAAACCACATAATGTATTTCAGAAACAAACAACCTTCAGGTTATTTTATTAAATCCTCAAAGTACCCAAACTGATTTTTATTAAAAAAAACTTTTAAACAAATTTCTCATTTCATCTTATGTAGGTAAGTATGATTACATTGATTGAGTAAAAATAAATCTTTTTTTTTCTTAAGTGAGATCAGGAATTAGGTGTTTAAAGCCGTAAAACTTTGTCTATGAAATACATTACAAATTATACAAATACATACAAAACAGTTTGGCACGTAATATTAAAATGAAAATTGCCCACTAAGTGCTATACACTGTTGGTTATGATATTAACTAACATTTATAATTTTACGTATTTGTTACCGAGAGTTCTGTGACGTCATGCGCTGTGACTAAACTGGAGACAAGGCTTAAACGCTAACGTGGGATTGGCACAAACTGATTGCACTGCGTTAACACTTAATCCTGGTTCACTTAACTAAGACAAACTTTAGGTTATCCTGAATATTCTGTTGTATGTTACCTGTACAGTCAGAAGGAAAAATGTTTGACAAAAATGCAATATGTTGATGTTTAATAATGCGATCTTAAATATTATCGCAACCATTTACTACTTGTTTCAACACTATAGTATGTGGAAAAGAATAACGATTTTATTTGTTATTTTGAAATATCATAGTGCGATGCAACTTAAATATTGTTTATCTTTGTTAAGGAAACTGTGAAATGTGTTGAACGCATTCTACTGGGTCTTGTTTCTGCAAACAATACAAGTAATGTGATAAATAGTTTATTAACTATTTTGTTTAAATTGTATTGCTTTATTTAGTTCGCTGTTTTATATTTCATCATGATGTTCAAACCAATTGACCTAAATCTAGTCACACCCATGACGTCATCTTCAAGGAATCGCTCACAAAACGTAAGTTCCATCGAAAAACTGCTTCTTTACATCGTATTAATTATCTAACTTGTGGTAGGTATGTATATTCAAATAAAGTACCTTTTCGGTACCGATAACGATACTGTTTGACGAATTAACACATGGCGGGCTGTATAGCGATGTCTTAAGGACTATTGATTCTGAGAAATGGAAAAAAAATCCTATAATATATTTGCAATTATAAAGATATCGCACGTGTATTTCAATTATTAATGGGATTCCTAATGCTCTGATGCATTTTGTTGCAATATTTGGTACTTCATGGCATAAGATCTACGTTGCCATGATGTGGTGACGCTATTCCGATCGATCTCAATGTGTCAGTGGTTGTATGTTGTCTATTTATTTTGTGCTCATGCGCATATATTTATAGAACTGTTTCGCGCATTAATCAGATTACTATTTTCGCTATAAGAGGTATGTCAATGTACCACAAGATCTTTAATTATTGTACCTGGCAAATCTGTAACACAATAGTTACAGACATAACTATTGTCTTACATAAAGTGAAACAGTTAAAGTATTTTTTTTCGAAATCTGAGAATCAAGAGCCCAATGCAACGGTACCATTGTCGATCCGCCTGTACAGCCAGCAACATTAAACCGAAGCCTAGCTTACTGGTAAAACTCACAGCGCTGAAAAAGTCTTAACTAGTTAACGTGTCGACTTTAATGCCAGTGACTGTACACAATATTGTACTTGTGAAATGCGCGACGAGTCCAACAAGTGAGACAACTGAGGATTTGTAAAAAAAATTATTGAGAGGAAGTTAAATATAAAAAATGTTTACGAAGGAAATCTAAACAGTGAATAATCCATAGATTCCATTTATTATATATTAATGAGAATCCCTTCAAAAACACCGTTAGATCACTTAAATCCGTCAAAATTGCTGTGCGAGACTATTTCCGAGTTGTGAAGATTACCAAGTTGTTTTGATATGTATAAAAATTAAAATGAATGCAATAAAATAATTTCAGTTATGCCACTTGCTCGAACCGCCGCGGTACTACGCGGAATAGCCACAATTTTTTTACAATTTACTCCATTATCCTATACACATAAAAATATTAAAACGGAACGTTTTAACTAGATTTAATATAATGTGCGTAACGAGTGTAACGAGTCGTATCATAGACTCACCATTACCTGTACAAACGAATCGCATCAAAACAAGAACGTTGTAACCACTAGACGCGATACATTAACGTTTCATCTTCACTGATGCTAATCACTGTAATACCGATGTAGTTGACATTGAATGTCAGAGAAATTCGATAACACTTCTTATCTAATGTGAAGTGAAGTAATACAACAATTATTGATTGATACACAGAATTACATCTGCAAGTATAGATACGGTAGATTGATAGTTAATAAAATTTCTCTCAACGTAATATCGCTTCCAATGGTTAAAACTTCCTTGCATCAAATCCAAGAAATAACACAACGTCGATCGCCGTCGAAAAAACCGCACGAGTGACTTCATTACTGTACTGTCAGGTCAGAGAACGGCCGCTACCGTTAGGTTCAAAATCGCTTGTACTGTAAAACAAACTATTTCACAAGTTCCATACGAGTTCGACGTCAGCGTCAGTCAAAAACGGTTTCAATAGCTGCCAAAATGGGGAGACATATTGCAATAAACGTCATACCTTCTCAATACACTCCGTAACAAACAATTACGCTTCCACACAACATAACCTCACAACAGTCTTTAACAACATATGTTTTTCAATTCAAAAGGTCTCAAGTGCTTAAAGAAAACGATTCAACTTCATTCTCTGACCACTAAGTACAAGCGCGACACCGGTACCATAATACTAACTTCAGTTATTATTAATATTTTAGAATCTTTATTCTCGTCAGAAACATCGATAATTGAGCACCGAGAAAGTTGTAGAACAACACACTTAATTTTGAAGTCACTAATGCGTACGAAAAACGAGTATACATTTAAATGATTTGGTTACAGTCGTGGTAACACATGGCTCACAGCTCATGGTCTATAAAATATACAGGGTAAACAACACTGCCAGATTTTAAGGGGATGTTAATTGTCTTATTCACGCACTTATATTTTGACAACGAATCCTCAAACGACAACCCTTATAACAATTAATTGATCTTCTGATAGACGTAAATATTTATATATTTTTAAATTTTGAGGTTTTTCAGAAATTATTCAGTTAGACCCCCCTTAAAATATAGCAATGCAAACTCCTGCAAAATTAACATAAATAACTGAACTGCAAAGTGTTAGGGAAACGCTTTTGAAAATTATAAAATGTATTTTTAAGTACATTCATACGTCCATAAATTTCAGTTAAATACAACTAACTTCATTAATATCGTCACGCCTGCTTTTGAAAAAGACGGTACTGATTAGTGATCAAAACGGTTTATTAAAGCGAAGATATTATTGTCTTTAATAATAGCGTAAAAGGTTTCACCACTGTTACGGGCATATTGACGTAAATATCTACCTAATGGCGTTTGTAAATCGTGTAGACAATTTTCTAAAGCGCATCCCTCACACCCTGTATACACTGTAACAGCGAATCCATAGGTTAAGTACTCGGTAATCCGGCCACTTGATTACAAATATCCATCGGAACGAAACGTTTACAGCTAATTCCAATAGCGATAATATTTCAAAGAACCAATTAAATTTATGACAAGTCACAATATCAACCCTTAAAAATAAAGGCTCTATAATTATAGTAATGGATCAAAACACCAAAAGAGTAAGCCGGTTCATGAAAAATGACAATTATAATAAACAACTATATCGACATGAGCTGAACACATCATTATTTGTCTTTGGCAGCATAAGGGCTTTGCATAAGGTTTTATTTTGAGCGAACACTTTAAGCTACTATTAACTCTATGTTGTATTACAGAGTATTTTATTTATTCAAAGAACTAGAGAGATCCATGTTACGATTATCAGCAACTGAGTATTTTCAATTGCCGTCCCAGATGATAATTATTTTCCTTAACAGGCCTTCCAAAATGTTCAATAGAATTTTGAATTTACTGGTTGCCAACAAATTGTTTGATAGTGTAAAGTATTGTCAATTGTCGAGCGATTTAAAGTTGTTTGCTGAATCAACTCTCAAATTTGTTAAATATTTTTATATTGCTGCTGCGTGATTCCCTCTTTATATCCAAACTTACTTGAATGTGACATTAACGTCATGTGGCGCAATCCAAGATTGAGATTCCACACGCAAATTATTAGTACAAGTTAATGCCGTGTTAAAGCTAAATCTCTGTACTACAACCAGGAATTTTCAACACATTGTATACGATATTCGCGAGTATGTAAAGTAACGCAATTAAATATGAGGTAGTGACAGAAGCGTATTTTCATGAACCGTTTAAAAACACGAAACAATAAACGGTAAGATCACAAAGACACGCTGAACACAGAGTGTGCCGCAGTCACTCACTGGAGTCATACAACTGAACAGTACCTCACCACTTAAAGTGCAGGTCATCACGTATTCAATAATCATAATAATTTAATAATAATAATCGTAATATTACACCTTAAATAACTATACAATTTATGAAACCCCTCGGGGCTGTAAAACTTATTTGACTTCATTTATATCATACATTAGGGCGTGAATCGTTCACGTATCTGTACTATACAAAAATTAAAAACATTATACAGTAATACTACGATACCATAGAGCTAATAAATACAAGAATCGACTTACGACTACCAATACCCAAGGGCACGATGACGCGATGCGGTGGCGGTATATTCGTATTTTAGTTACAACCTCTTTTATAACATTCAATTTATTAATTAATATCATTTATTATATCTATAATATAATGTGCTCTCTCTGAAACATCGCCTTCTCGAAACTGCCAGGACTGCCAGGGGCGGCCAGGTCTTCCTCTCGCTCGCTCCCACACGATCTTTACATTGTAATAAATCACAACAGCTTCCAATTTATTTGCTGTTAAATACTACTTCATATAACTTCTCGCGAATACATACATACATATTTATTAACCCAATTGTGAGCAAAATTATTTGCCTTTATCAGTAAATTAGGTATACTTATGCCGATACCACATGTATAATAAGACGTACTACTTTTTTTTCATATTTATTGTATTCTTCGAGTCTTACTCACAATATAATTGTGGTGTTATTATAATTTAGACCTTAGCGGCATGACAATAGAGGATGTTATAGTTGTAGAAGTTATATTTCAGTAACTCATATCCCAAATATTAGGCCAACACGAAAGTGATAAACGCAGCCGCAGTGCGAACGAAAACGCGAACGGAACGGACCGAAGCGGACCGAAGTGAACCGAACGGATCGAAGCGAACCGAATGGACCGAAGCGAACTGAACCCGGAGACAAAGTGCGCCTCACAACTCAGTTGGTGAAATGTATGCCGCAATCGTCGCTAACACTTGTATAATTCATTATTATAACTAAGAACATTGACAAGTCTCGATGATAATCATTTGTGCTGTTGTTGTCCTGTGACATCGGATATAAGTAGGTATAATACACATCGTACGCTAGAGTGAGAGGCGGGCGGCGCGCCCGCCCGGACACTTAAGTTATCTCCTTAGAAATCGATAGGAAGTCAGTTTTACTTATAATAATTCCGCTATTTATTAACTAGGGATCGGCGGCCGCCCCGCGACGCGCGCGCCGCGAGGCGACACCGCGACAAATTTCATAAAAGTCTCTAAACATTCACTGCGACTTTCGATCTTGAGCTCCTCGCTGACGTTACTCCAATCCATCGACTGCGTGCTCCCGCGGACGAACGAAGTGCGGTCGAGCCGGCGCTGCGGCTGCGGCGCGGGGTCGCCGCGGGCGGCGCGCAGGCGCCATCTGCCCAGACGTGCTGACCTGCGTCTGCTCTCGACTACCGGTCGGGCGCGGGCTCGGCGGGCCGGCCGCTCGAGGCGCGGCGGGCCGGCTCGGCGGCGGGGTGCGGGTAGGTGCGGCGCGGCGCGGGGCCCTCAGCGCGCGGCGATGCGGCACAGCGCGTGTCGCACGGCGGCGGCCGCGGCGGGCACGGCGGCGCCGCACAGGCCCGATCAGAGCCTGTCCTCCTCCTCTTCCTCCTCGCCCTCGTCGCCGGCCTCCTCGTTCTCCTCCCGGTAGCCTGGGTGCTCGCTGATGGCATAGTAGTTCCCGTTGTATATTACCCCCAGCTCCCGCAGCGCGTCGCCCCGGATCGTCGCCTTGATCGTCCAGTTGTAGCAATCGTCCGATTCTGATTCTCGATCTAGCCTCTCGACGTCCAGGATTTTCGAGCTGAGCCGTTCTAGAATGATGCCTATATCCTTGATAGTCAGATGCCTCTTCTGGTCTACGCTTAGCTGATCGATCAGAAGGAGAAACTTCTCGGAGGTGACGGCCTCGTCCTCGACGAGCGTGTTCTCCGTCTCGCTCTCGGAGGAGTCGCGGTCGCCGCGGCGCGCGGACTCAGCGTCGAGGAAGCGCACATGGCCCTTCGGTCGGCCCTGCGGTGAGGCTCGCGGCTGGGCGTCCTGAATCGGCGAGGTGGCGACGCTCTTGTGTACGGCGATGCGGCGACCCTCTTCATGGAGCGCGCAGCAGTGGAAATCGCACTCGTCTGGCGGTGGGCGCGCGGGCGGTGCATGCGGCGCATGTGGCGCGGGAGAGGCGGCGCCGGCCCGGCACTCGGCCGTGTGCACGTGCACGGCGCCGGGCGGGTGCTCCAGCGAGCCTGAGGCGCGCGAGAGGCGCCCGCGCGGCGCCGGGCCCGGCTCGTCGTGGTTGACGACGGTGATGTGCGGCGGCGGCGGCTGCGGCCGGTCGAGCGACGTCTGGATCACGAGTGAGGGCCGCCGGTCGGGCTTAGCCTGGCGCGAGGGAGACCGCGCTGCCGGCGACGCCTGCGGCCGCTGGTCCCAGTGGAGCACCACCGTGACTCGCCCCTTGTTGTCCATGATCTTCCATGAAGGTGTTTCATCGTGCAGCTCGAGCGCGTGGATCGTCTCGCATACTATTTTTGGTATTGCCGATATCGCTGAAAAGATGAATTGACATTATTACATTTTTTTATCTGACCTACCTAAATTATGCTTCCTTATATTTGTCAAACAGAGTAGGTAGTTATTGTAAATATTACAATTTTATATATGTATAAATGACATTTTATAAATAGCTTTAAATTTGTCAACCCCTTAGAGGATGATAGAGAGCCTATGAGAGCAGTAGTAGGAGTTACAGGCATGTTTCTCAGCGTGCGCCAGTACTCGCCGTCCTCCACCTGCGTGCCGTCGCTCCGAGCACCAGCCGCACCGGCTCGCTCGCCCCTACCGACAGTCGCTACTAACAGACGCCGAGCGGTACCGACCAGCCTTGATGACGTCGACGCCCGTGGGGTACCATCGCTCTCCCTGGCGCAGCAGCAGCAGCACGGTGTTGGGCGGGAGCGTGCGCCAGTACTCGCCGTCCTCCACCTGCGTGCCGTCGCTCTCGAGCACCAGCCGCACCGGCTCGCTCGCCGCTACCGATAGCTTCTCTTTGCCTGGTGACAAACAAAAAAAAACATCAAAATGGTTGAGTAATTTACATAAATTTGTTACTCAACCTTTTTTCTTGTCCTATGTTCCATTTTAGTTCGGAATTCACATTGACGTTTATACTTTAGTGATATTTAGAAAATACATTGAGGCGATACGGTAGCGATCAGTCAGATTTCATTAGAAATAGAAATATAAATATCTTTATTCATGTAGGCTCCACAAAAGCACTTATGAATAGTCATAATAATACAAAATAAATATTCTACCGCCAGTTTTCAGAATTAGCGTTCCTCTTAGATGCTTTGACCATAATCATTGATTAAAGAACATGGTTGAACTGACTACCATATAGAATTCGTCACCTTCATATCTGGTTCTTCTGTCTCAGACAGAAACACCATACAATTCAAATTTAATCATGATTGTATATCTTTAGCAATCGGACTGGCAAAATGACTTTCAAAATGTTTTGCGTCAAATTACTAATTAGTGTAACTGGGCTTTATACTCAAAAAGAATCAAACCCACAACCCACCGTATAAGGCACCGTTGTATCCACCTAGTTATTATCTTAACTCTCATTGTTGCCAAATAGTAGTAAAAAATTAAGCAACACATTACAATACAAGTACCGACTTTTCCAGCATTTTATCTACCCCGAAGGATAGCAGTTATCTCTGCCTCGGAAAATTCAAATTATTTACTATGAACGACGGTTCCCTTCACTTTAAAATAAAGCGATATCTTCATCTTGCCGGTGTCTAGGACATTATCGCATTTGCAGGTACAATTCTTCAGTATGCCAGCTCTTTGAATAGAAGTGCAGAAATGCAGGTAGAACTGTTCGCCCTATCTAAATGTAATTAGGTCATCTAGCACTGTACTTACACCTACAATAGGGATGATGATTGCACTAAAAAAGTATAATTCTATTTAGTCCGTCAGTTAGATTATACAAAAATACTAGACACATATTTTTCGCTTTATCAAATTAACAAAAAATCACAAAGATAAAGCGCATCAAAGTTTTGGGGTGGGGGCTTGCGACGTCGCTATTTAGTAAAAATTTTACGAAACGCAACTTTAATGCATTGTATCTTCGTTAATGTTTGTTTGATAAATAAATAAAAAAACGTGTTAAATATTTTTTTACAACCTAACTGGCGGACTAAACATATTTTTTTTGTCACCATGCCCATTATTTAATAAGAAATAAAGCTTTTATTTAACAAACGTAATTTTCTTATGCACTTGTTTTATGGAAATCAGAATCAACAGAAGTACCACACACTCACAAACACAACATGACAAATGCCTGTTCGTTGTTGAATTTATGCAACTTTGAAATTTGTCAATTGAAAAGGTTAATAAGAACTTCTTTGGCCTCATGATCGAAACCGTTGCATTCGACGCGAAGTCTAAACCATTGCCCCAGGGCTGTCAATTTATTCGGCTGTTGAAATCTGACAGTAAAAGGCGCTATGATGGCTACCCTGTGACCGACAAGCGACGCAACGCCACTGGAAGCAGGTCACACGGCTCAGCTTTATTGACCTGCTCTAAACGGATTACGGGCCACCTCAGCCGTGACTCATTAACAAGCAAACATAAATACCGGTCAATTTTCTAGGTAACAGACACGCTGTGCTGTAAAAAGGACTCTTGAAGAATATATTGAAAAGTATTGCTGTGCTTTTAAAAGAGCGTGCAGACGGCAGACTTATTGTCTGCGGGGTTTTTTTCACATGTGTAGGTAAGCATGATATGATCATACTTACGACTGCTTCAAAATGCTGTCAATGGACTAAAAAAGTGTTGTTCGTAAGTAAAGATTGTAAGAAGTAATAAAATTGCATAACGCGTACTAGTATTCTCAGCGGATTGTTTTTCTATATTGGGGCGACTTTTGTCCGTGGTAGAAAAAAAGTCTGCCGTCTGCGCGCTCCTTATGAGACAGACATGTGTAGGGTACCGTACTTTATTATAAAGTATTATACGTTATTTTGGGCAATTGTACTCTATACTATATGGAGGAAATAAAGTACGCGAAAATACTTTATTTCGCATGATTTGATTTCTCTGGTATACAGTTTGAGTATACTCATTATACAAAAAAAGTTGTTGGTTTTGATTGTTAGAATATTTGTGAATAATTGAACAGTTACTAGGGTTGATTAGCGATGATAATTACCTGTTAAAAGTTGCTAAAAGTAATGCAAACAATTGTTTAAGCAAGACGACAAAGTAAAATATATCGTGCTTTATTTAGACAGTATGTACTTTTTTTTCCTGCCTTAAATAGCCAATATACTTTATTTGCCCAAAAAAAAGTTGGCAACCCTAGACATGTGTGATGACAAGTATGTACCTACTTGCATAATAGGGATTTTGACTGGAAAGTCAATTGAAATACTTTTTAAAAGCTGTCAAAACGCAATCCCCTTATAGATTTTGTATGGCCCTGTCAACATATGACGCCACTTGTTCGTATAGTCAACAGACTAAATATTAAGTGGTTTTTGTAGAATTTGAAATGGTACACTCAATATGATTCATAATCAATAAGCTTTTACAACATACTACGATACTTTCTTTTACGGAATTGATATTACAAAATTATATACAAATGGTGTCAACATCCCAATTAATATACCTCGTATGAATTAGTGATCAAACGGTACAACGCTAGTCTCTCTGAATCAACCCACTGATTTTGGGTTTATCATCAGGTGCGAAACTATTGGCGCATTATACTTAGCAGTCAAATTTAATTAAATATATAAAATTACCACCGAGCTAATAGTATAAATACAAACATATATTTGATAAATTAATCTCTGGATTGTGCCCGGATCTGAACCATATGTCCTCGCAACTAGGCTTTTAAACTGCCCCTTTGGTCAAGTGGTCAAGTTTGAATCCCGCTAGGGGCGAATATTTCGTGTGATGAACAAGGATATTTGTATTCTAGTCATGGATGTTTATGAACGTATTTAAGTATGTCTATCTGTTCACCTAGTATCCACAAGTTTATAAGCTTAGTTTGGGACTAGGGAATTTGTGTGTCAGTATAAAGAATTTATTATAATCTATATATTAATACGTGAAGCAAAAGCTTTGTACCCCTTTTTATGAGAATTACGCGGACGGAGGAGCATGAGATTTGGCACAGTTAAAGTTTATATGAAGAAGGAGTGCAAAAAGCTAATTTCAATAAATAATAAAAAAAAAAATCAAACTAATAATCGTCGAACGACCAGTGGGCGATCACTAGTTATAATTTATTAACTGAGCTACTGTAACCAGTTCAGTAAGTATACCGTGTTATAGGTACTATTAATAAATAATAATAAATTCTCCAGATTGACACACCAATTCCCTAGTTCCAAACTAAGCTTATGCTTGTGCTATGGATACTAGATGAACGAATAGACGTACTTAAATACGTTTATAAACATCCATGACTCGAGTACAAATGTCCATATTCATCACACGAAACATTTGCCCCAACGGGATTCGAACCCGCGACCCTTGGTTTCGTGTCCAGGGTCTCTAACCTCTCGACTAACGGGCCAATCGAATATTGTATGCACAATCTTCATCTTCTTCCTAGTGTTATCTTCCAGGCTTAGTCGAGGTCCCCTTTAATATGTATTACAGTAACTATGCAAGTTCCTTTCAACATCGATCGCAAATCGTGTCCACAGGCCGCAAAATGCAGGTCACCGTTCACGGCTGACCTGATGCTAAACAGGTTACATGTCAGATGGAGACGAGATGCACCGAT